>JAXIVJ010009969.1:0-49063 GCA_036785665.1 Chirona hameri
TCAATTTCGTGACCTCCCATTATAAATCAATTTGGGAAAATATACAAAAGCTTCCTTTTTAAAGAATATGCATTGGATCAGGCCAATTCTCTCAGAATCATGTTATTTTAGCTCAATATTGATAACCCAGGTGCAATTGTTCCTCTGCAGTGACTTCTGCAAGGTCGGCTGAGGTCATATCAGGTCATCAGCACCTTTTTGCCAATAACTCTTGATATAATACAGATAGAGACGTGCAAATGACACCACTGTATTTGTCTCGTCGAGTGGCGTCGCCCCATACGTAAAATGCCCTACTTGGGTCACCAGATGACCTTGACCTGATATTTTTTTTTGTCAACATTAATATGTTGTTTCGAAGCGCCTTTACGAGACAAACACGATGGTTCTAAAATTACTACTATATGTCGAACCAATACAAAGCTATTTATGAAAACTTTTTGAAAAAAATGTCCTCGTGACCTTTGGTGACCTCTAAGGCCTAAACTATAGACCTGAGCTTAAATTTGAGTACAACTACTGCGATTTGAATTTCCATGAGCTTTCGATTGCTTATTTCTGTTTGTTACTAGCTCTCATAGTTCCAGATATATTTTGGGCTTCTAGAGCAAAGTCCTTCTCTTGGAAAATGTGACCTTTAGTGACCTCTGGTGACCTCAATATTGACCTGAGCCAAATCATACTGAGTAACTTCGAATGGCCTTGTAGAGAGTTTTCGAACACTGTTCTCTGCGTCTTGCTAGCCTGTTTAGTTGTCGAGTAAGAAGGGGAGGGGAGGGGGGTCCCAATGGGATTTTGCACGCCGATAATGCCGGCTAGCAAAAGTACCGTTGACGTCACGATCGTTGACCAATCAGAGGCCTTGAGACCCTGTTTTTGGCCGGAATGGCCTACCTTGTTATATAGCCTTGGTAACTCACGATGACCGGTGGCATTCTATGTCACCGTGAAGTTAGCGTAATCAGCATCACACAACTTCAGCTTCAACTTATTTTCCCCAAACTTCGTGTATAGGTCAATCAGACAATGCTCATTCCAAAAATCAGGTCCATTTTGCGATAGGGATTGACCTTCCAGGTCAAAGGACTGGGAACGAGCTGGAGCCTAAAGTTACCGTCCAATATGCTTTAAAATGGTCTCAAACGATTCCTTGGGTCAAAGTCTAGCGTGAGCGAAACTTTTAGGTTTCCAAGTCACGACCGTTCATGTCAAATTTCAGGTCAAAGGACTGGGAACGAGCTGGAGCCTAAAGTTACTGTCCGATTTGCTTTAAAATGGTCTCAAACGAATCCTTGGGTCAAAATCTAGCGTGAGCGAGACTTTCAGGTCCTGACCTTAACCCTCGCCCGGGTAGGGCAAAATCACTACGTGTTCGGGTAGGGGGGGCGGGGATTGGTACGACCCCCCCCCCCCCCCCCCTTAGCGTTTCGCCCCTAATTGAGCTAGAGCTTCGCGGCAAAGACGAGCTGGAGCGTGTTGCTTGTGACGAGAGGAAGCCAATGATACCCGATGTTAAGGTCTTAGGTGATTAGGTGACCTCCGATGTCATGTCAATGACCCAAAAGTCATCAAAATTGTAGATGTGTATAAATTAAATTTTATCGAGCTAGAATCGTGAATGAGCATATCACAATGCTTAATGGGTGCCAAATTCGTAATCAGCGTCACAACATTTCCGAAAAACTGCAAAATTCCAAAAAGGTCATGTCAGGTCATCTGAGGTCAGTGACCTCGGTTGACATGTGGTACCGCATAACCCCAGTGGAACATATAATTATGTAAAATGGATCCCAAATTTGAAATCAGCGTCACAAAATGTCCTAGAAACCGTCAGAAGCCCCAAAAAGTCATCTGAGGTCATCGGAGGTCAATGACCTCAGTTGACCTCTGAAAAGGTCAATCGAGGTCACAATCTCAGTGGAAACCACAACTGTCACCTGAAAACACCTGTGCATATGCTCCTGAACAACAAACACTCGAAAACTGCACAAGTTACAAGCATCGATACTGCGGGACGTCAGTTGCGCCTGACATGACCTTGAGAAACAGGTCATAGGTCACGGATCATGTGAGCTAGGAATTCAAAATTTTCAGAGTATGTGGGAAATTTTCACAAGTAGGGTACTGAAAGTTGCATCGAAATCGGTTGGAAACTACGCGAGTTATTCCAGAAAAACCGAGGGGGGTGGCATCCACCCCCTACCCGGGCGAGGGTTAAAGGTCAAATTTCAGGTCAAAGGACAGGGAACAGGGTTAACAGTTGATTTTCCCCAAACTTCGTGCATAGGTCAATCAGACCAGGCTGATTCCAAAAATCAGGTCCATTTTGCGATAGCCATTGACCTAGGTCAAATTTGAGGTCAAACGAAGGGGAACGCACTGGAGCCTAAATTTACCGTCCGATTTGCTTTAAAATGGTCTCAAACGATTCCTTGGGTCAAAATCTAGCATGAGCGAGACTTTCAGGTCCTGACCTTTAAGGTCAAATTTCAGCTCAAAGGACAGGGAACAGCGTTAATGGTTGATTTCCCCCAAACTTCGTGCATAGGTCAATCAGACCATGCTGATGCCAAAAATCAAGTCGATTTTGCTATAGCCATTGACCTTTTAGGTCAAATTTGAGGTCAAACAAAGGGGAACGCGCTGGAGCCTAAAGTTAATGGCCGATTTTCTTTAAAATGGTCTCAAACGATTCCTTGGGTCAAAATACAAAATATAGCGTGAGCGAGGCTTTCAGGTCCTGACCTTTAAGGTCAAATTTCAGGTCAAAGGACAGGGAACAGCGTTAACGGTTGAGTTCCCCCAAACTTCGTGCATAGGTCGATCAGACCATGCTCATTCAAAAAATCAAGTCCAATTTGCGATACCGATAAATTTGAGGTCAAACGAGGCGGAACGCGTTGGAGCCTAAAGTTACTGTCCGATTTGCTTTACAATGGTCTCAAACGATTCCTTGGGTCAACAACTAGCGTGATGAGACTCTCAGGTCCTGACCTTTAATGTCAAATTTCAGAACAAAGGAACAAAGGAAAAGCGTTAACGGTTGATTTCCACCGAACTTCGCGCATAGGTCAATCAGACTATGCTGATTCAAAATGTCAAGTTCATTTTGCGATAGCGATTGACCTAGGTAAACTTTGAAGTCAAACGAATGGGAACGCACTGGCGCCTAAAGTTACCGTCCATTTTGCTCTAAAATGGTCCCAAACGATTCCTTGGGTTAAACTCTAGCGTGAGCGAAACTTTCAGGTCCTGACCTTTAAGGTCAAATTTCAGGTCAAAGGACAGGGAACAGCGTTAATGGTTGATTTCCTCCAAACTTCGTGCATAGGTCAATCAGACCATGCTGATTCCAAAAATCAAGTCCATTTTGCGATAGCGGTTCACCTTCCAGGTCAAATTTGATGTCAAACGAAGGGGAACGTGCTGGAGTCTCAAGTTACCGTCCGATTTATTTGAAAATGGTCTCAAACGATTACTTGGGTCAAAATCTAGCGTGAGCGAGACTTTCAGGTCCTAGCCTTTAAGGTCAAAACTAAAGTCAAAGGACAGGGAACAGCGCTAACGGTTGATTTTCCCCCAACTTCGTGCATAGGTCAATTAGACCATGCTCATTCCAAAAATCAAGTCCATTTTGCGATAGCCATCGACCTTCTAGGTCAAATTGAGGTTAAGTGAAGGGTAACGCGCTAGAGCCTGAAGTTACCGTCCGATTTGCTCTAAAATGGTCTCAAACGATTCCTGGGGTCAAATTCTAGTGTGAGCGAGACTTTGAGGTTCTGAACTTTAAGGTCAAATTTCAGGTCATAGGACACTGGACAGGGAACAGCGTTAACGGTTTATTTCCCCCAAACGTCATGCATAGGTCAATCAGACAATTCTGATTCCAAAACTCAAGTCCATTTTGCAATAGCGATTGACCTTCTAGGTCAAATTTGAGGTCAAACGGAGAGGAATGCGCTGGAGCCTAAAGTTATCGTCCACTTTGCGTTAAAATGGTCTCAACCGATTCCTTGGGTCAAAATCTAGCATGAGCGAGACTTTCAGGTCCTGACCTTTAAGGTCAAATTTCAGGTCAAAGGACAGAGAACAGCGTTAATGGTTGATTTCCCCCAAACTTCGTGCATAGGTCAATCAGACCATGCTGATGCCAAAACTCAAGTCCATTTTGCAATGGCGATTGACCTAGGTCAAATTTGAGATAAAACGAAGGGGAAAGCACTGGAGCCTAAATTTATCGTCCGATTTTCTTTAAAATGGTCTCAAACGATTCCTTGGGTCAAAATATAGCGTCAGCGAGACTCTCAGGCCCTGACCTTTAAGGTCAAATTTCAGGTGAAAGGACAGGGAACAGCGTTAACGGTTGATTTTCCCCAAACTTCGTGCCTAGTTCAATCAAACCATGTTGATTCCAAAAATCAAGTCCATTTTCCGATAGCGATTGCCCTTTTAGGTCAAATTTGACGTGAAACGAAAGGGAAACGCGCTGGAGCCTAAAGTTACCGTCCGATTTGCTTTAAAATGGTCTCAAACGATTCCTGGTGTCAAACCCTAGCGTGAGCGAGACTTTCAGGTCCTGACATTTAAGGTCAAATTTAAGGTCATAGGTCAGGAAATTTGACCTTAAAGGTCCGGACCTGAAAGTCTCGCTCACGCTAGATTTTGATCCAAGGAATCGTTTGAGACCATTTTAAAGCAAATCAGACAGTAACTTTAAGCTCCAGCGCGTTCCCCTTCGTTTGACCTCAAATTTGACCTATAATTTCAATCGCTATCGCAAAATGGACTTGATTTTTGGAATCAGCATGGTGTGATTGACCTATGAACAAAGTTTGGGGGAAATCAACCGTTAACGCTGTTCCCTGACATTTGACCTGTAAGGTCAGGACCTGAAAGTCTCGCTCACGCTAGATTTGGACCCAAGGTATCGTTTGAGACCATTTTAAAGAAACTCGGACGGTAATTTTAGGCTCCAGCGCGTTCTCCGTCCTTTGACCTGAAATGTGACTTATAAGGACATGACCTTGATACTTGAAAGTCTCGCTCACGTTAGATTTTGCCCCAAGGAATCGTTTGAGACTACTTTTAAGCAAATCGGAAGGTAACTTTAGGCTCCAGCGTGATCCCCGTCCTTTGATCTGAAATTTGACCTGAAAGGTCATATCCTGGAAACCTCAAAATTTTGCTCACGCTAGATTTAGACCCAAAGAATCGTTTAAAGTCATTTTAAAGCAAATTGGACGCTAACTTCAGGTTCCAGCGCGTTCCCCTTCGTTTGACCTCAAATTTGACCTAGAAGGTCAATGGCTATCACAAAATGGACTTCATTTTTGGAATCAGCATGGTCTGTGTTGCGATTTGATATTTTATCCTTTCCGAAATTGTTTGTTAAACTATTATGTATTATGTGTTATAACCGCGCCCCACTAAAGTAACTATGTCGACTTCGTTCTACTAGAATCCTTCACTGTCCCGTCAGAATCCTTCACCGTTTCGCCCCAGGTTACGCCCCCAGGTTTGTTTACGTTCTGTCTCCGGTTGGTTACGTTTTGGTCGCCGCCAGTTGTTGGACCGCCCTGACGTCGTGATGCCGCTGCCTTTGCTGCTGATATTGTTTGAAGTGCAACTGATATAAACATAACGTGGAAAACTTCAAGTTTTACGTTGAAGCGACATGCAGTGAGTGCACAGAGTCCAGAGAGACATGTGGAACGAGAACAAGATGCAACAGTCTGATTGACCTATGCACGAAGTTTGGGGGAAATCAACCATTAACGCTGTTCCCTGTCTGTCCTTTGACCTGAAATTTGAGCTTAAAGAGTAGGACCTGAAAGTCTCGCGCACGCTAGATTTTGATCCAAGGAATCGTTTGACACCATTTTAAAGCAAATCGGACAGTAACTTTAGGCTCCAGCGCGTTCTCCGTCCTTTGACCTGAAATTTGACCTAAAAGGTCATGACCTGGAAACCTGAAAGTCTCGCTCACACTAGATCTTGACCCAAGAAATCGTTTGAGGAAATTTTAAAAGCAAATTGGACGGTAACTTTAGACTCCAGCGCGTTCCCCGTCCTTTGACCTGAAATTTGGCCTGAAAGGTCAATCCCTATCGCAAAATGGACTTGATTTTTGGAATCAACATTGTCTGATTGACCTATACACGCAGTTTGGGGAAAATCAATAGTTGACGCTGGAGTTGTGTGATGACGATGACGCTAACTTCACGGACATCTTATGGCTTTGCTTATCTTTCCGAAGCTCGTATGCATGTTTCAGCCATCGAGCGCGGTCGCGAAGCACAAGGTTACGTTACCGAGCCGACATTCAACCTCTTGAGTCATGAGTACACTAGCGGATCCAGGGGGGGCATTACGGACATACGCCCCCCCCCCCCCCCCCACACACACACGCCCACGCCCACGCACACACGCACACACGCACACGCACACGCACACGCACACGCACACGCACACGCACACGCACACGCACACGCACACGCACACGCACACGCACACGCACACACACTTTTCGTGACGTTCCTAGTTCCTACATCCCCGTTTAATTCATTAGATAGCTGATATAGAAGATAGAAAGTCAACGGTGTTCTTCACCTTTCAGACATTTCATGCTGCCAGGATATACAAATGCAAACGCCTAGTAACTATCAAAAGTTGACGTTCAGTGAGCGAGGTCTGTAGGCCGTCAACACATTCTACTTCACACGCCTTCAGTCTCTACTCTCCACCAGAACGAACTTCAAACAACGAGAAGCCAACACTGGGGATATCCGTGTGAATTATTTATTATTTCAGTCACCAGATAAAACAACACAATCCAAGGCCACCACGGCCGACTTAACGCTGGGTTAAACTCTAGTTAGCTATCACGCCGGCCGCCGCACCATCACTCGGAAACATGAGTCATGACTCTGGCAAACACGAGTCACGGAAACACTCCCCGGGTCACTCATCTCCGCGGCTCCGTCAGAAAAGGCCGCCGATCGTATAAACACTGATATGCATAGGATCCAAAGGCGGCTCGCCTCTCGCTCATAGTTAGCATAGCGGCATAACATAACGCAAACTGAGATAATGCTCCTTCAGCTCGGCAGCGCCTCGCCAGGCCTGGTGTCAACAGTCCAAAACGGCTGATATATGTCGAGAAACACAACTCTGCAGGCTATTAGTAACGGTAACGCATTAACGAGCCTCCGACATTCACGCGTTCGAAGCGATACCACATCGATGTCATAACGGGCGCATTGTGCGGTGTTTTGAGAACAGTTAGCTAGCAGATCCCCGGGCCACGGGTATAGCCAGTTGGGACACAGCGCGACACCAAAGGAGTGACGGCGAAGGCGCGACGCTGTTCTGAACGCAACGACAGGCCCGAAAACGACAGATAAACTGAAACACATCCCCAAGTCAAAACGAAACGAAATCCAGCCTCCTCGTACATTTCAACGCACGACGCAAAGCGCAGCTTACTCGCACACAACGAAACCCTCTTGGCTCTTGCAACGCAGCGCAACCTGAATGCAGCAAAATGTACCCTCCTGCAACACAACACACCCCATACGCACCGCAACCCCATACGACGCTCACACCCCTCCACGCAGCATAACGTATCCCGCATACCACGCAACGCGTGCTACACAATGTGCACCCCTTTGCACGTCACGTGTTAAATACTCCGCTCACCTGGGATACAAGGCATTTATCTAGTGGAAGTCAACAATCACAGACTGATAGAAACGGTTACGTTCTGCGTAACGAGCGCAATGGGAGACACTAGGATTTGACATGAGAACCCTGACCGCAGGTGGCCCTATGTGACTGTGTGTGGACATTTGTTGTGACCAACCGACACTATACAATATAACGCGAGGCTATCCGCTATTGTCGGTGTTCAGATATTACCGGAACCATAAACATGTGGTAGACTTTGTGACACGTAATCAGATCCAACAGTACCCGCAAATGGAAGGCTCGCCGACATCGCTGCTCCATTCACAACCGCCGCAAAGCGATCTCAAGCTGAAAACAACAACAACATCATAACCACAAACACCAAACGCAAAGCGCGCTAACATTCAGCAGCATCTACGGCAGATAGCAATATCTTCGCGGCTAGGTGAATGCAGTGGAAATGCCTGGTGTAACATATTGCAGCGCACGCACGTAATGTCACGTCTCGTCTTATGTCACGTCACGTCACGGCCTTCCAGCTGAAGTAGTTACAGCGACGCCTAGCCATAGGACACCATGTCATCTGCGAATAACTCGCAGTCATACATTAATTCCGCGAGTCATAGCGAGTCACATCAGAGTCGTATCGACCGAGTCACAGCGAAGTCGGGCGTCGCTGACGATCGGCGACTGTCTCACATTCCACGCACGTCCCATCTCCGCCCCGCTCTGCGCTTCGTCACGTGTCGAGATTGAATTCCGTACCACTTTCACTCCACGCATTCGGCCTATCTCGGCAGCTAACACGCCGCCGCGCCCGCTGCGGGCCCGCTCCGCGCCCGCTGCGGGCCCGCCCGAGCCCCGTATCGAGCCCGCTCCGGGCCCGCTCCGCGCCCGCTCCGCGCCCGCTCCGGGCCCGCTCCGGGCCCGCCCGAGCCCCGTATCGAGCCGCTCTCGCCCTGGAGCATACGCCGGCCACTAGAACGTCTCGCCTGCAACTCTCTCGCAGGTAGAATGCCTTGCCCGCACCGCTCTCCCCACTAGAACATCTCTCCCGCGCCAATATCGACACTAGGTCGCCTCCACTGACATCCATATAATACCTAGACAGCCATCTTGCGCCGTCCGGCCGTTTCCACACTGTGTGGTGGCACCACTACTAACTCACCAGCCCTGGGGGGCAAAACATGGTGGCGCGCCATAGGGACCAATGTATAAATGGCAAATTTGAACGGCGCCCTGCCTGGGCTACGCTTGGAAAAAGTGGTGCAAAGTAGCATCATATTATTCGCTGGAGATTCTAGATTGAGCCAAAAACGAATTATAAGGTTCCACCTTGTCATGGAATTTCTGGAGAGCAGCTGACATGACCGGTTATCATGGCCTTATATGGGATGTAACAACCACGTTATACCGTTCACTTTCCGTTGCAAATGCGATCTAAGCTTAGTATATGAAGTATATGAAGCTTAGATCGCATTTGCAACGGAAAGTGAACGATATATGGTTTTTACACTCCAAACAAGGCCATGGTAACCGATCATGTCAGCTGCTCTCCAGAAATTCCATGACAAGGTGGAACCTAATAATTCGTTTGGGCTCAATCTAGAATCTCCAACGAATAATTTGATGCTACTTTGCACCACTTTTCCAAGCGTAGCCCAGTCAGGGCGCCGTTCAGATTTGCCATTTATACATTGGTCCCTATGGCGCCCGCGATGTTTTGCCCCCCAGGACGGCTGACGCCACCACCCAGTGTGGGAACGGGCCGTCCGGCGTATGCGGCGCGCGAGTTGGCTGTCTAGGTATTATATTGATGTCAGTGGTCGCCTCGTACGCTCCACTCTCGTCACTAGAACGTCTCAAACGCGCCACACTCGCCTCTAGAACGCATCGCCTGCGCCACACTCGCCACTAGAACATCCCTCCCGCGCTACTACCGCCACTAGAACGCCTCACACGCGCCACACTCGCCACTAGAACGTCTCACCAGCGTCGCACTCTGCCGCTGAGTGTCCGAACATCTCGCACGACATACAGAACTGTCGTCTCACCCCGCGCTGTCCACCGTGCCGACTCGGAGTCGGCTCCTCGGGCGGCTCGTTGCTCTGTGTCGGACAGTCCTCTGTGTCGTGCCGGTCAAACTTCTCACAAATGTCACACCAGAGCCGCGGCGGGGGCGGCGCGGGCCGCGCGGGCGACGTTGGCGCAGCGTCGTCGTCGTCCTCGTCGCCAACGACGAGCACGTGGACCTGCCGCTTCAGCTCGTCGTTCTTGTTCTGCATGTCGGCAATGACACTGTTGAGGAAGTCGACGTGCGCAGTCAGATCAGTGTTACCGTTGGTGACGACTGCGGCGGCGGTGGTGGTGATGGGGGACGGGTCGGAGGGACGGCTGTGGAGGGCCTCCTCGGCGGCGGCGGCTTCGGACGCCAGCTGGTGACAGCGGTCCTGTAGCTGCCCGTTGTCGTCCCGCAGCTGCTGCAGCTGCCGCTCGCGATCGGCCAGCGCGCGCCGGGAGGACTCTGCCTCGCCCCGAGCCGTGTCGAGCTCAGCGTCACGCTCCGTGAGGAGGCGCTCTTGATGCTTGACAGAGGAAGCGGAGGAGTGCTCTGCCTCGGTCAGTCGCGCTCGCAGCTCAGCAAGCTCTGCTTGCTGCGAGTTGGCGGCGGCTGAGCTGGCAACAGAGCTACGCTGGAGCTCGCGCAGCTCGGCGTCAGCATGGTCCGCCTCGGCACGGGACTTCGTCAGCTCAGCGGTCAGTTTCTTCACTCGAACATCCGCCTGCTCTTGATGCTTGACAGAGGAAGCGGAGGAGCGCTCCGCCTCGGTCAGTCGCGCTCGCAGCTCAGCGAGCTCTGCTTTCTGCGAGCTGGCGGCGGTTGAGCTGGCAACAGAGCTACGCTGGAGCTCGCGCAGCTCGGCGTCAGCATGGTCCGCCTCGGCACGGGACTTCGTCAGCTCAGCGGTCAGTTCCTTCACTCGAACATCTGCCTGCTCTTGATGCTTGACAGAGGAAGCGGAGGAGCGCTCCGCCTCGGTCAGTCGCGCTCGCAGCTCAGCGAGCTCTGCTTTCTGCGAGCTGGCGGCGGCTGAGCTGGCGGCTGAGCTGACGACAGAGCTGTGCTGGAGCTCGCGCAGCTCGGCGTCAGCATGGTCCGCATCGGCACGGGACTTCGTCAGCTCAGCAGTCAGTTCCGTCACTCGAACATCCGCCTGCTCTTGATGCTTGACAGAGGAAGCGGAGGAGCGCTCCGCCTCGGTCAGTCGCGCTCGCAGCTCAGCGAGCTCCGCTTGCTGCGAGTTGGCGGCGGCTGAGCTGGCGGCTGAGCTGACGACAGAACTGTGCTGGAGCTCGCGCAGCTCGGCGTCAGCATGGTCCGCCTCGGCACGGGACTTCGTCAGCTCAGCAGTCAGTTCCGTCACTCGAACATCCGCGTGCTCTTGATGCTTGACAGAGGAAGCGGAGGAGCGTTCCGCCTCGGTCAGTCGCGCTCGCAGCTCAGCGAGCTCTGCTTGCTGCGAGTTGGCGGCGGCTGAGCTGGCGGCTGCGCTGGCGACAGAGCTGCGCTGGAGCTCGCGCAGCTCGGTGTCTGCATGGTCCGCCTCGGCACGGGACTTCGTCAGCTCAGCGGTCAGTTCCGTCACCCGACCATCTGCCTGTTTCCGGCTCTCTTCTGCCCCCGCCGCGGAGGCGGACTTCTGCGCGATTTCCGCTCTGAGCTGGGCGATCTCCTCGCGGAAGCTATCAGCGAGCTTCTGTGAGTCCTCTCCAGATGAGACCTGCTGCAGAAGGCGAGAGTTCTCCGCCTTCAGACCGGCCAGTTCAGATTCGGCAGCGGCCAGTGCAGAGGCAGATGCTTGGCTGTCCGCCTGGAGAGAGGAGAGCCGTGAAGAGAATGTTGATAGTTCCGCTTCCTTGGTGTCCATGGTCCTAGACTTTTCTTGCAGTTTCTTCTCGAGCTCATTGCGCGCGGTTTGGAGAGATTCAGTCGACTTGTCACCGGCGGCTAGTTTAGCGGTTAATTC
Organism: Chirona hameri; assembly: GCA_036785665.1. NCBI lineage: Eukaryota > Metazoa > Arthropoda > Thecostraca > Balanomorpha > Balanidae > Chirona > Chirona hameri. Next base: position 11,715 of record JAXIVJ010009969.1, read on the forward strand.
CTTGTTGCCATCCTGAAGAGATTCACAGCGTTTCTCAGAGCCAGTCAGTTCCCCAGTTAGTTCCTCCTTTTCTTTCTGCAGCACCTCGCAGGATCCTTCAGAGTCATGGAGTTTCTCCGTTAGGTCTCTGTTTGCCTTCTGTGCCGAATCGCGCGATTCCTCCGCCTTAGAGAGATTCTCGTTCAGTACCTGAGTTTCTTTCTGTAGTGATTCAACAGAAGCGTCAGCTGCGCTTAGTTTATTCGTCATAGTCGCGTTCTCTTGCTGAAGATACTCATACGTGTCGTCGCCCGCACTGAGTTTCGCGCCGAGGTCTTTGTTGGTGCTCTCGAGCATATCACACTTCTTCGTGGCGGCGCTAAGATCTGTCGCCAACTTTCCGTTTGCATTCTGCAGAGACCCACAGGAATGCTCAGCAGTCGAAACCTTTGCAGTTAGTTGCTCCTTGTCTTGTTGTAGCGATTCGCAGGCCTGCTCGACGGTGCTGAGTTTTGCTGTCAATTGCTCGCGGGACTCTTTGAGTGAATCGCAAGACTCGTTCGTGGTGGCGAGCTTCGCGGTCAACTCATCAATTGTCGTCTTCTGCACTTCAACGTTCTTTTCCGCAGAAGAGAGCTTCGCAGTAACTTCGTCTTTAGACTTCCTGAGTACCTCACATGCTTCTTCGGATGACGCGAGTCTCTCGATAAGCTCCTTGTTCGATGTCTGTAATGTATCACACTTCTTGTCTGCAGCAGCGAGTTTTTCTCCAACGTCTTTGTTCGTCTGTCGCAATGACTCGCACTCTTTTTCAGCGGTGCCGAGCATCGAGGACAACTGCTTGCTTTCCTTCTTCAACGAAGCACAATCAGCCTCTGCGCCTTCCAGCTTCTTAGTCAGCTCTGCGTTTGCCTTCTGGAGCGAGTCACACGCCCCCTCCGTTGCAGTCAACTTCTCTGACACGTCCCTCTTCGCCTTCCTCAGCATCGCACTCATCTCATCAACCTCCGCCAGCTTTACCTTCGTCTCCTTCAGCTGCCTCTCCAGCTCCTCGGTGATCTTCGACGCGCCGGTCGCGCTCGCCTCCACCCTCTTTACTAGCTGCTTGTTCTCCTCTGCCAGCACGACCACCTCCCTCGCCTTGCCGTCGGCGAAGTCCTTCAGTGCGGTGACCCGCTGATTCACCTCCTCACCGTCTCGGTCCCGCGCGGCGACCTCTCCCTCTAGCTGCGTCACGCGCCGCTCGGCGGCTTCCAGCTGACCGGCCGAATCGTGGATCAGCTCTTCTTGGTCGGTGTTCACCAGCTGGAGTTCCTTCAGGTTCGCGTTCAGCTCTGCCAGCTCGGCGCTGTGCCGCTCCACCAGCGCTGCCGTTTCGCCGGACCCGACAGCACAAAGCTCGTCGGCACTGCGTCGCGCTGCCTCCAGCTCGGCTCGGAGCTTCTTCAGCTCAGCGGTCCGCTCGGCAGCACGGGCTTCCAGATCCGCCCCCAGCAGCGTCTGCTCCTCCGCCGCGAATTGCGCGTCCTCAGTGCGACGCTGCTCGTCCTCGACTTTCCGTCGCTCCTCTTCGACTTTCCGCTGCTCCTCCTCGACTTTCCTCCACAGTTCGTCCAACTCCTCCTTTGACCGGCGCGCCGCCTCGTCCGCGGCAGTCTGCAGTTCGGTCAGTCGATGATCTCGCTCCTCCACTCCGTCGCGCAGCGCCATCTGCTGATCTGCCGCTTCAGTTAACTTTTGTTCCAGTGCTGCGATCACAGAGTCCGTCTCGGCGCGGTAGGCGTCCGCCGCACTCTTCATCTGCATGATGCGCTGCATGTTCTCGTTGATGTCGGCCGCAGCGCGCGCCGCCGCCAGACGCACCTCGTCCTTCTCCTTCGACAACGCGCGTAGCTCCGAGTCGCGCTCCTTTGCCGCCGCGCGTGCCGCCTCCAGCTCCGCAGTGGCCGCTGACTTCTCCTTCTCGGCTGCCGCGAGGGAGTCTCGGAGAGCGGCAGCGTCGGCGGCCTGTTTACGCGCCTCTCCGTCCTTTGAGTCGCCGGCGGCGCGGTGCTCCTCGAAGCGCCGCCGCTGCTCCTCCAGTTCGGTCCTCATCAGCGCCGCCTCCTCGCGCGCCACCTGCTCGGCGCGCTCACGCAGCGCCACCTCAGCCGAGCGCTCCTCCAGTGAGCGGTCCTTCTCACTCAGCGTCGCGCGAAGTTTCTCAGCCTCTTCCTTGCCGGCGGTCAGCTCGGCGCGGAATTTGTCCAGCTGGCTGATGTGCTTCGCGGCCACGCGCACCGCGTCTCCGCCGGCCGTCTCCTGCAGGCTGGCGAGCTCCACCTTGCACTGCGCCACCTGCAGCTCCTCCGCCTTCTGCGTCGCCTCCGCCTGCGCGGCGGCCAGGCGCGCCTCGAGCTCGACGCGCGTGATCCCTGCCTCCTCGACAGAGAACTGGAGCTCCTCGGCGCGGTGGCGCTCGTCCTCTGCCGCGTGCTGCAGCTGGCTCCGCTCGGCCCCCAGCTCGGCGCAGCGGGCCTCGAGCCGCTCCACAGCGGCGGCCGACTCGGCCTGCTGCTGCTGGTGCTCGCGCTGCATCTCCAGGAAGTGGACCTCGCTATTGTCCACCAGACAGGCGGCGCGAACCACTTCGGAGCGCTCCATGTCGCGTTCGCGCAGCAGCTGCTCAATGTGCTCCTCCTTCTCCTTCAGCACCTTTTGCAGCGCGTGGTTCGGCGAGGCGGCGGCCGCGTTGGCGGCACGCATGCGCGGTGTGGCGGCGGCGACACGCGCGACCGACACGCGCGAGACGTGGCTTGTGACGGAGCAGAGGGACTCGCGAGACGTCGAGCGCCTCAGAGATTGCACCCCCATCTTCTGCGAGGAGCGTCGCGCCGGTTTGGAGATCTTGTGTGCGGGAGCGAAAAGGCCGTAGTTGGGATGGCAGGAGAAGTAGCGCTTGCCGGCGACGCTGCCGTCGTTCTTGCCGGAGGCGGTCTCGAGTTCCACACCGGCCCACTGGCCATCGGCGAAGTTGGTCTTACCTAGGTAGCGGAGGAAACCGGTCTTGGAGCCGGAGCTGCTGGAGACAATCACCTTGTTGCCAAGCTCAAGTTCTTCACCAGGGGAGGTGACAAAGGATTCAGTGGGGCTTTTCACAGTGGAAGGGTTTGATGAGCGGACTCCCATTGCAATGGATGACCGCCTGGAGCCAGGGACAGATGGACCTTCTTTAGAACGCTCACTTTCTGCTGCTCCACCCAACGGTGTCCGGCTCATCTTTGTCAGCCTAGAAAAGATGCCCCTGTTTGGTTCACATGTGAAGTAGCGTACACCAGCCACAGAGCCATTGTTCTTTCCGTCAGCTGCATCCAGCACAATACCTGCCCATTCACCAGGTGCAAACTGTGTTTCACCTATGTACATGATCCGCCCAGGTTTTGTTCCACTCACCCACACTTTGTCACCCACTTGGAAGCTTGAAGTGTCTGTTGTCAGGACAGATGCATCTGATCCCTTTCTGAAGCTTGAAGCGTCTGTTGTCAGGACAGATGTGTCTGATCCCTTTCTGAAGCTTGAAGTGTCTGTTGTCAGGACAGATGCATCTGAACCTTTTCTCTGGGCTTCAGCCTCAGACCCCAAAGCACAGCTGGAGTGATGAGAATCACCATTTTGTTTAGACAATCCTGCTGTAGGCTTGGCTAGCCTGCTTGGTAGCTTCAGTCCTGATAGTTTTCTTACAGAGTCCATGATGCCACAATTGAGGAAATGTTATCTAGTCAATCAGCTGTCAGAAGCCCAATGTAACTGTTTCAGTGCCTTACATATATCCGATGAAACTTATGCTTGAGGAGACAGCATGACTGTAGGTTTCAAAACACTGCAAAAATAAGAACCCCTATGTGAGGAGCTTCCTGAACAGGCAATTTTCAGAGCATCTTGAAATCTTGATGTTTTGTACTCAACTCACAAGCATCTCATTTGAAATAACATCCTGGAGTTCCTTCTTAGACAGTTTGCTGATCTAAATATGTAGCAATTAAAGATGCCACTACAGAAATAATGTGTCACTCACGCCAACGGAGCTTGTCGTCCTCAGGAAATTCCACGAGCTGATTCATCTAGCAAACTTGCTCTGATTCAACCACACCACCCACACCCATAACGCAAACCAAGCGAAAGTGAACCAAATCGCAAGCTAATGTTTGAGAGGTGTAGCAGTTGTGTCGCATCAAGCAGCACCAACGTTGGTAGTTACATTTTTTTTAAACCAAAACCCTTGCCCATATAATGCAGTATGACGGTGTATTAATGAACATACAATGCAATAATGACACCGGCGTGCATGATATCACCAGATTTTTTTTTAGTGATTTTTAAGCCAGTCCAGATTAGAAGGCATCGTGTCTGTTCTTCAGTAAATAATCAGCTTTAATCAAGCTTATTTTTAGCAAGAAACCTTTTTATAATTTTGGACAAAATGATGCAGTGTTCGATTGTTATTCGAAGAAGAATAATTTTTCTTATTATCAAATAAATCAAATATTCAACATTTCCTTCAAACAAAGGGCAAATCCTTGTCCAAATAATATTGTATTCAAGCTCGTGATAAGTCTACGTATACTGCGCACTTGAGCCAGTCTTTTTTTGTTGATGTTTTTGAGGTTGTAAAACATTTACCTACACATTTACACGACACCGACATTTACGCCAATTTTTACGTAGCGAGTTATCCAATACATCACACGCCGAGCAACAAGATTGCGTCTATATTTTATGTTGATGGTAGCCCAAATAATCTGAGATGTCTTCTGATCTGCAAGTGCTTTTTAGCTATCTATCATGTGTGAGTGAGTTCAGCAGATGCAGCGCGTTAACCTCCTTGTGTCCACAGCCTGGGCAAACAGCATTAGTTTGCTCAAGAGTCGAGAGCATCTTGTTTTGTGCATCTTTTTTATCCGACTTTGGAAAAATTTACATATTTATTGAACACATCTTAATAAATATGAAATTGCTATAAAGGTTTTCAATCTTCAGGAGTGAGTGAAACATTTGAATGAATTTTATGTTTATGACATGCTTATTTCTTTCATTGCCAGTATCATTATCACATGCCAGTATCTTCATCCACCACATTTTAACCCTCACCCTACAAGAGCTTTTTTCACCTTCGCCCTAGGGGGGGGGGCGCCTGACAGGCCCCCCTGTTAACTTCCAAACCAAGCAACTTAGAGCAGTGCAGTAAGAACCAGAATGTTGCCTGTCATAGGAGGAATCTAACAGTATGCAATTTTTAGGTTTCAGGTCAATGGGTGACCTTCCAGGTCAAGTGAATGACCTCAGATTTACCATGTCCAGAACAATGATTTTGCTCTTCAGAAAACCTCAAAATTAGAAATTGATAAATGTAAATATAAGGGCATGTATCTAGACCAGTTTTGGCTAAGAAATACAGAAAAGGTATTTGTTTGTTTGTATCTTGTCAAAACAAAATATTTGAAAAAATGACGTCATCAGCTTCTTATACTTAGGGAGCCATCACTCAGTCAAAAAATAAAATATTGCTTTGAAATTTGGTATGGGTATTGTCCATACTCAGTTCTCTTACATATATTCTGGTTTTTCTAAAACATTGGAAATTTTGATTTTGTGGGGATTTAAAAAAAAACGTTTATTTTTATTTTAGGGGTCAAAAACCATAAATTTTGACATTCTGATATTGCCATTTTAAAGACAATTCCATTTTGTATCTTTGGTGAGTTGCGTTTGTAATTTCCTTTAACACTCTGTTCTCTACCATTTTTCAAATATTTATCGTTTTTCCACCAACATGACATCATCAAAACATGATTATTTCCCAAACTACTCAACCAATTTAAATTAAATTTGTACAGCTTACATATAATTGTTGTAAACTCAGCTACCAACAATTTCAGCAAGATGCGCTGCATGTGTAAAAAGTTATTCAAGAAAACCCTCAGGGTGGGCCTGTCAGCCCCCCCCCCCCCCTGTAGGACGAGGGTTAATGCTTTATGAAATGTTTGTCTGTTTGTTTCAGTACCCAGACCTTATGAGGGCTACTTCTGAAGATTCCAGCCCAACACCAGGTTACCTTTTACACAAGATATCAGGTAATGCTCATTTTAAAGGTGTCAGCATGTATGCACATAACATAACTAGTACCTAGTAGCTACCTATGTTATCAGGGCCTTACAGCAAGGTTGTGAGGAGAGGTCGAACAAACACAACAATTTGGGATTTTCTGCAGTGGTGGTATTTCATCTAACTGCACATATTCACTTAAATTCAGCATCCCACAGAAAAGCCTACAGGAGTTTCACAATAAAGCCTGTAGGAACCCTACAACAATCTCACATGCAATCCTACAGGAATCTGACAGGGAATTATACAGGAAATCCTATACGAATCTCAAAGGAAATCATACAATAATAACACAAGGAATCCAACTGGAATTCCATAGATAATCCTATGGGAATCCCATAGGGAATCAAATAAATCCTACAAGAAATCTTACTGGAATCCTACAAGAAATCCTTCAGGGATCATAAGGCAAGTATAAATAGGTATCACACAGGAAATCCTATAGGAATGACATAGGAAATCCTACAGAAATCCTAAGGGAATCACGCCTGAAATCCTACATAATTCCCATGAAACCCCTACAAGATTCCCACAGGAAATAATACAGGAGTCCCGTCCCACAGGAAATCCTGCATGAATTCCACACAAAAATAGGAATCCCCAGTGTTAGGGAGCGTGCTAGACCGAAACATTTATGATGCCTTCCCTCCACCGGCCGTACGTATTTTTGGCACGTGTGTCAGCCTCCGCCAGCGTGGCCGGCGGATCCACGAGGACGATGGTCCTCGGGGGAGGGAGTCAGTCCCCGCAGACGTCGGCACGAGCGGGACTGTACGAGCTTCGTCTTGGAGACGCACGAGCGAGGTGGTGTAGGATCAACGCCCCGTCGCAACGGCGACAGGGAACGACGCTGACGGATCCTTTCAACCCTTTCAATCATTTAACACCTTTGACATAAATAGAAAACTATTCTTCTTCGACGTCTGTTTTCGACGCACAACGACGGTCCTCCGGAAAGCACGAACACGCACGAGCATTGCGGTCGTCCGGCCCGGAGGACCATTTTGTCACCGACACAATCCGCACTGTGCCGGCAACAATGTTCGTCAAGAGTTTGTCACTAAATAGTGTATTCCAAATGGCCAAAATGAAGAAGAAATAACGATAGGCTGCCGAAATATAAATGAAATAGCCGGGGAGAGTAACAGGGGCGGGACGCACCAACGTGGGGTGTGTCCCCTCGATTCACACCGTTTACTCTACCCTATCACGAGACGAATACCGGGACGGGGGCGCACGCCGTGCGTTTGACTGTGTACCCCTCGCGAGTCCCTCGAGCGTACTGGATCGCACACGCGAGCGCAACGAGCGTATGGTCCGGCACAAGTGGGCCTCACCCGGACACGTGGAGACCGGGTAGCTGCTGTTGAGGGACAAGCAAACAGTGCGTTACATGGTGCCAGTAACTTCCAGCTGCGTCGCTGGACGTCGCCGGACGCAGCCGGGCACCTCAGACCGCCCGAGCGCCGGGCGGTCCGAACCAGACACAAGGAAGCCGATTTTCGTCCGTAACACCCAGGCTTAGTGGGAAACTCCCCTCCAAAATGAACACCACATCATCATCAGCAGCATGTTTATTGTTGATGTCGCAACTGGAGTGGTAACCAATTGTGCCAATCAGCCAAATGGCAAGTCAGCAACCAATTATGGCAGGCCCATAGGCGTACACAAGGGGGGGGGGGGGCAAACGGAGCAATTGCCCCCCCCCCCTGAAGGTCTGTACGTGCCTCCTTCGGGCGAAAAAATTAACGATTTTTGTATTTGTTTAGAGAAAAATGGTGAAAATATGCCCTTTTAAAAATATAGTGGGCCAAATCCGTTGAGTTTTTTTTTTGGTGGGGGTACTTTATGCCCCCCTGAACAAAAATTGCTCCCTCCTGAAGTGAATCCTAGGTACGCTACTGGGCAGGCCACAATTGGTAGATGAGACCAAATCACCAGAACAGTTCAAATGCTTTCTGACAACAATAACATAATAATTTGCTGTGTTTTGCCACCACCTATTGACTATTGACTGTCATTGGTTTGCTTTGTTCTGTCAGAGTTGACAGTGACATTACCAGCCCAGACTCCAAAGCTGGTGGAGTTCCTGGTGACCAGACTTCAAACAGCCTCCTCGCCCACAGTCAAACTCAAGGTGGGCTGCAGGCTATCGTGTGAACTGGGATGGTGTGTGGTTTGCGAGTCTGTTCTTTCAGAAGGTGGGATTCTGGGACGATGTTTATACTGCCATAATGTGGTTTGTTTGTGATCAGGAGGCTCGTGTGACTTATTAGCCACATATTAACATGTTTGTCTGATTTGTATTTGTCGACCGCGCTATTGAAGCAAACTGGACCGATGCATGTCATCTAAAATAAACCTGTCTGTATGTTGTGAATGGTTCTAAACATATTTGTGTATCATGATTTTGTTTTCCATTACCAAATACGCGAGCCTTCAATACCTTGTTTTGGTTCCAGATCATTGAACATACATATCATAAACATTCATGATATGCATGGCATTAACCATTCATGATATTGATGGTATTAACCATTCACTCTTGAAAATACAACATGCATGGGTGTTTATCGTGATATCCCGTCTGTACCACATTGATATACGTTCATTTTCAGGTTGTGCAGGTTATGCAAAGTTATGTAATTTATAACCTGTCCGATCCATCACCACACAAAGACCATGCATGACTGACTGTCGTGTTATTTTCACCTCCCGCCCCGCCGAATACAAGACTGACAATCATGTACCCCCCCCCCCCCCCCCTCCGACAGACGCTGCGGCTGATGCTGTACTGCGCCCGGCACGGCAGCCCCGAATCCCGCCGCCTGCTGCGGTCACGTGACACATCCCCCCCCCCGACAGACGCTGCGGCTGATGCTGTACTGCGCCCGGCACGGCAGCCCCGAATTCCGCCGCCTGCTGCGGTCACGTGACACATCCCCCCCCCCCCCGCCGACAGACGCTGCGGCTGATGCTGTACTGCGCCCGGCACGGCAGCCCCGAATCCCGCCGCCTGCTGCGGTCACGTGACACATCCCCCCGCCGACAGACGCTGCGGCTGATGCTGTACTGCGCCCGGCACGGCAGCCCCGAATCCCGCCGCCTGCTGCGGTCACGTGACACATCCCCCGCCGACAGACGCTGCGGCTGATGCTGTACTGCGCCCGGCACGGCAGCCCCGAATTCCGCCGCCTGCTGCGGTCACGTGACACATCCCCCCGCCGACAGACGCTGCGGCTGATGCTGTACTGCGCCCGGCACGGCAGCCCCGAATTCCGCCGCCTGCTGCGGTCACGTGACACATCCCCCCGCCGACAGACGCTGCGGCTGATGCTGTACTGCGCCCGGCACGGCAGCCCCGAATTCCGCCGCCTGCTGCGGTCACGTGACACATCCCCCCGCCGACAGACGCTGCGGCTGATGCTGTACTGCGCCCGGCACGGCAGCCCCGAATCCCGCCGCCTGCTGCGGTCACGTGACATATCCCCCCGCCGACAGACGCTGCGGCTGATGCTGTACTGCGCCCGGCACGGCAGCCCCGAATTCCGCCGCCTGCTGCGGTCACGTGACACATCCCCCCCCCGACAGACGCTGCGGCTGATGCTGTACTGCGCCCGGCACGGCAGCCCCGAATCCCGCCGCCTGCTGCGGTCACGTGACACATCCCCCCGCCGACAGACGCTGCGGCTGATGCTGTACTGCGCCCGGCACGGCAGCCCCGAATCCCGCCGCCTGCTGCGGTCACGTGACACATCCCCCCGCCGACAGACGCTGCGGCTGATGCTGTACTGCGCCCGGCACGGCAGCCCCGAATTCCGCCGCCTGCTGCGGTCACGTGACGGTGACGTGACGGCCGCCAGCGCCGCCTGCGGGCCGGCCGACCCGGTCCTGGGGATGACGCCCCACCTCTGGGTCCGCTCCACCTCACAGGTGGGAGAAGGTTACATGGTGACACCTCACAGGTGGGAGTGAGAGGGTCCGCTCCACCTCACAGGTGAGAACAGAGGGTCCGCTCCACCCCACAGGTGGGAGTGAGAGGGTCCGCTCCACCTCACAGGTGGGAGTGAGATGGTCCGCTCCACCTCACAGGTGGGAGTGAGAGGGTCCGCTCCACCTCACAGGTGGGAGTGAGAGGGTCCGCTCCACCTCACAGGTGGGAGTGAGGGGGTCCGCTCCACCTCACAGGTGGGAGTGAGAGGGTCCGCTCCACCTCACATGTGGGAGTGAGGGGGTCCGCTCCACCTCACATGTGGAAGTGAGAGGGTCCGCTCCACCTCACATGTGGGAGAAGGTTACATGGTGACACCTTACACGTGAGAGGGAAACGTCACCTAGCTTCACCTCACAGGTGACACAGTAGAGACACGTCTCCTGTCTCAAGTTCGCCACCACCTCGTGTGGTCATTTGTCATAGAAATGTGCCATTTTGGGGGAACACAGACATCCACTTGGATTTGGATGCGGTGTTGCACCGTTGCGACATTCGCGTAGGTTTAGTTGAGTGCCGTCAACCATCACAAACGCTCCCTGGGGGGCGTGCCCCTCTGACGTGGCATGCTCCCTGACCCAGCTGTCGCCCATCCGTGGTGGCCAAATTCAGAGACTTAGGTGGAATTGGGGGATGTCAAAATGGTATGCCTTGTCAAACATGATAGCATGAAGGAGGTGTCGGGGTCTAAAAACATGGAAATGAGGTCTAAATTGTCATCTTTTTAAAGCTGGACATCCCATTTCATGCTATCACATGAAAACATGAAATAATGTTGACATCCCTCCCCCTAACTCCCTAAATTTGTCTACAATGCGCCCATCCGTAATGCGTCTCACGGTGAAGTCGCTGCTGGACCTCCCTCCCTCCTTCCCTCCGTCACACAGGAGCTGCTGGCGCTGCTGTTCGCCGCCGGTGATGACGTCACAGAGAGGGCGCCACGGTCGCCGATGGTCGGCCTGGGCCCGGCGGCGGTGTCGCCCGGCAGTGGAGGCGGCGGAGCGCAGTACCAGGGATTCGGGGTGTCTTCAGTCAAACGCACAGGTACGGCGACGGAGGGCCCGACGGCATTCGGACCGTCGTGTATTGTCGTCTTTGTAGCATTCTGCTTGGTTTTACGGTGTTCGAAAAGGTGCAGGCAGAGGCTGCTGTCATTGCAGGGTTCCAGCCGTGCAAGAGGTTCGCCAACTTTTGAATTGTGGTCTGAGTGTTTCCCGGATGTTCCTTCTGCCGAAGTGCACCGAGTGCACCGGGTGAGTTTTATAATCGCTTGTCTTTCTTTGGTCATTGTTAGCTAGATAAAAAAGTATCCAGGTCAATAATGCATGGATTGTTTGCTAGGGAAATGTTCTGATTGGCGTTTTAGTAACACAGTTCGACAGTTGGTTCTTGGCGCGACGCCGTCTGACATAGTTCCCGCTGCCACCGCCAGGCGGCGCCAGCCTGCCAGCCCGCCTCCGTGACCTGGTGGAGGGGGCGCTGCCTCCGCCGTCTGACATAGTTCCCGCTGCCACCGCCAGGCGGCGTCAGCCTGCCAGCCCGCCTCCGTGACCTGGTGGAGGGGGCGCTGTCCCCGCTGACTGACATAGTTCCCGCTGCCACCGCCAGGCGGCGCCAGTCTGCCTCCGTGACCTGGTGGAGGGGGCGCCGTCCCCGCTGTCTGACATAGTTCCCGCTGCCACCGCCAGGCGGCGCCAGTCTGCCGTCCCGCCTCCGTGACCTAGTGGAGGGGGCGCTGCCTCCGCCGTCTGACATAGTTCCCGCTGCCACCGCCAGGCGGCGCCAGTCTGCCGTCCCGCCTCCGTGACCTGGTGGAGGGGGCGCTGTCTCCGCCGTCTGCCGGGCCGCCGCCGCCGGACCCGCTGGCCACCTCTGCCGGCCAGTACGAGCCGCCGGCGCGTTTGTCAGCGGCGGTGGCCGGGCCAGAGCTGCCAGGACCGCTGTTGAGGGTCACCACCGCCTTGCCGCCGCCGCCGCCGAACTCTAGAGGTGAGGCTACAGTGCAAAGCAGGTGCTGCCTCCGGCTGTGGGTCGAGTCGCGATGCCGCCGACGAGCAAAGTTGTGCAATGTTGAGCAAAGTTGTTTTATGGGGTTATTTCTTGAATCGTGTGTCAGTCTGGATATAATATGTATGTGGGAATACATTGTTTCTCTTAGCTTTGTCCATCTTGTTTGCAGATTAAATTATTTATTCTATCTGGTATTGACACCTGTTGCTTCCACTAACTATTGAATCTATTGAAAGACTATGTATGGTACTTTTCGGCAATCAACCAATGGCTTAGTAGTTATGAGTGCCTTTCTTCCAAGCGACGAGTGTTTTAATGTGTTACGGGTCCCGTCCTTTGCCACAGTGGCTTTGTGTTCACGTGTAAACCTCAGGTACACCCCTGGCCGACTGGGGAGACTTCGGCCCCGGACTTCCGTTTGACCTGACCTCAGGTCGCATCCCGGGCCGGGCGGCGGCTGGGAGAACTCTGAACCCTGACATGACCTGACCTCAGGTCACATCCCGGGCTGGGCGGCGGCTGAGATAACTGACCCCTGACCTGACCTGACTTCAGGTCACATCCCGGGCCGGGCCGGCGGCGGCTGGGAAGACTCGGATGAGGAGCCGGTGGATATTGATGACGTCAGCGTGGGTTCTGACGTGGCCGCCACCATCGACGACGCCGACGAGGCGCCCGCACGGTTAGTGGCGTCATCAGGAACCTAGCGTTAGAGCTTTCAGATTTAGCCTCCGAAGAGGGTCAGGTACAATAATGTGAAGCGTTATGTGGTGTTATGCTTATGGTGTGTATTCAATTTAGGTATTGTGATGTGTATATGTATAATATGCCAGGTGGTCTATGTATAATATGCCAGGTGGTCTATGTATAATATGCCAGGTGTTCTATGTATAATATGCCAGGTGGTCTATGTATAATATGCCAGGTGGTCTATGTATAATATGCCAGGTGGTCTATGTATAATATGCCAGGTGGTCTATGTATAATATGCCAGGTGGTCTTTGTATAATATGCCAGGTGGTCTATGTATAACATGCCAGGTGGTCTATGTATAATATGCCAGGTGGTCTATGCAAGGAGCCATTCAGAGCGGTCAAAGCAGGTGTTTTGAGGGGGAGCAAAGGCGTGAAATGCTGCAACTACAGAATGCAAACCGATGTAGCGTTGTTTAGACCAACGCGTTTCTGGACATACACCAGTTATGACGGTGACTTTGACCGTGTCCATGTCGATGGCCGTGACCTTGATTGCGGCGCGTCTGTGTGTCTGTGTGTGTGTGTCTGTATGTCTGTCCGCCGCAGTCTACCGGTGTCGGACGAGGAGCTGGCCATCAGGCAGTACTGCAGTGAGCGACACGGTCCGCCCCGCTCCCTCATACCGGCCGTACAGCTCGCCGACAGGTGAGCTGGCCATCAGGCAGTACTGCAGTGAGCGACACGGTCCGCCCCGCTCCCTCATACCGGCCGTACAGCTCGCCGACAGGTGAGCTGGCCATCAGGCAGTACTGCAGTGAGCGACACGGTCCGCCCCGCTCCCTCATACCGGCCGTACAGCTCGCCGACAGGTAGGCAGGCACCGCGTGTATGTACAGCTGGTGTGGATCAATGGCACTGCCAGGGTGCTATGTGTATATATTAACAAAGTGGCACGATGCAACAGCGTATATGGCTCATGGTTCTTAACGTTTAAAAAAATGAATTACTCCATTTGTCTGCGATTGGCACTGGCGGATCCAGCCGTCGTTTTTTTTTTGGGGGGGGGGGCAAATCGGTGGGAACTGGGAGGCACTGGCGGATCCAGTCTCTCTCCGTGGGGGGGGGGGCATCTGTTTGTGGCAAAAAGGTACTTCCATTTTTTTCTTCGCGGATGTGGGCCGGTCACCTTATTTTGGTATTCGAGCTTAAGAAATTCACTTTTCAAATTAAAAAAAAAAAAAAATTGTGGATTTTTTCCGGAAAAAAATCTCACTTTTTGGGGTTCAAAACCCCAAAATTTCGGAAATCCGAGATAGGTATTTTGAAGAAAATGTTATTTCTTTTCTTTTGACGTTTTTGTATTTGCAATTTACTTCAAAACTCTATTTACTACGATTTGTCAAACATTTATTGTTTTCCCACCAAAAATGGCATGACATGACGTCATTAAAACGTCATTATCTCCCAAAATACTACACCAATTTCATTGAAGTTGGTGAGAAGACTTATACTTGATGCAGGATAAGGTACTGAAAGTTTCACGTTGATATATATGATAGTTTTCAGGTTATTGAGAAAATCCGGGAGGGTGCAGATACTTCTGATAAGGTTTGAGCTAGAAGTACCTATCTCAACCTAGGTACCTACCTATAGTTTGTTTTATTTTGATTGCACAATTGCCATTGGGACCTTCGTGAGAATCACACGTGAATTTTGTACACACCGCCGTCACGCGTCCCGAAAGGTTATTTCCACAAAAGCAGCGCGTCATTTTTGACAACCATTTGCGCCGAAATAGAGTGTAGATTGGATTCCAAATTGATACCATATGAAGTGTTCTTCCTACATGTTAAAAAATAGTTTGTTCAAGCTTCAGTTCCGACTGGTAGCTTGCTGGCAGCTATTTTCTCGTCCAGTTGAGTCTTTAAGCCCAGATTTGATGGTAAGAGCCGTGCTTTCCAAAATTGTCCAGTTTTTCACTGAATAGCTTGATTTTGACTGCTGCAAAGTCAATTTTTACAATAAATTGTTAACGTTTTTTTATGAGGGGGGGCCTGTTGGCCCCCTTCCAGGCTTCTTTTTTTGGGGGGGAGGCATGGCATGTCCCCCCCTGGATCCGCCAGTGGCGATTGGATGCAAATGTTTACCTAAGCACATTACATTAATGCATGCTATTACTCAGTATGTCAAGGAACGATTTTAGTGTGTATGTTTTGTTTCTTCTCTTCTTGCTTTTGATCAATGTTCAAACGAAACAGTGTCAAAAGCTATCCATTCATGGCAGGCTTGTCAGATATTCTGCTGAGGTTGTCGTCAGCACGATCTTGATGTACCCATTCCGCTGTCATCGTGAAACTGTATCACATCGAACTCGGTCCCGCTGGTGATTCCCGGCGCCCCCCCCCCCCCTTACTATGCCGCAGGCTAACAGCCAGCAGTAGTCGTGACGTCACGGCCGCTCTGGTGGATCAGCTGACTCAGCCTGGTGACGTCAGCCGTCTGAGGGCGCTGGTGCTGCTCGACTGCCTGCTGCAGGCCGGCCCGGCCGCCAGCGACGGTGGCGCCGCTCTGTTGGCGGCCGTGGGAACTCTAGCTTCGGGCGGCAGTGACCAGGTGAAGACGAAGGCAGTGAAAGTGAGCAGGATTATGGAGCGACTCGCCGCGTGATATGGAGGGGACGGGGTGAGTGGTGCGAAAGGGGGTGGTGGTGGGTGAGTGGTGCGAAAAGGGGTGGGCGTGGAGTGTGGAGTGCAGTAGAGTAGAGTAGAGTAGAGTAGAGTAGAGTAGAGTAGAGTAGAGTAGAGTAGAGTAGAGTAGAGTAGAGTAGAGTAGAGTAGAGTAGAGTAGAGTAGAGTAGAGTAGAGTGAAAATGTGGCACTGTGCGTGGGAGGATGGTGACTGTGTAGTGGTGCGTTGGTGGGTGTTGGTTCCTGGCGGTAAAAATGCGGCACTGTGCGTGGAAGGATGGTGACTGTGTAGTGGTGCGTTGGTGGGTGTTGGCTCCTGGCGGTAAAAAGGTGGCACTGTGCGTGGGAGGATGGTGACTGTGTAGTGGTGCATTGGTGGGTGTTGGCTCCTGGCGGTAAAAAGGTGGCACTGTGAGTGGGAGGATGGTGACTGTGTAGTGGTGCGTTGGTGGGTGTTGGTTCCTGGCGGTAAAAATGCGGCACTGTGCGTGGAAGGATGGTGACTGTGTAGTGGTGCATTGGTGGGTGTTGGCTCCTGGCGGTAAAAAGGTGGCACTGTGCGTGGGAGGATGGTGACTGTGTAGTGGTGCGTTGGTGGGTGTTGGTTCCTGGCGGTAAAAATGCGGCACTGTGCGTGGAAGGATGGTGACTATGTAGTGGTGCATTGGTGGGTGTTGGCTTCTGGCTGTAAAAAGGTGGCACTGTGCGTGGGAGGATGGTGACTGTGTAGTGGTCCGTTGGTGGGTGTTGGCTCCTGGCGGTAAAAATGCGTCACTGTGCGTGGAAGGATGGTGACTGTGTAGTGGTGCGTTGGTGGGTGTTGGCTCCTGGCGGTAAAAGGTGGCACTGTGCGTGGTAGGATGGTGACTGTGTAGTGGTGCATTGGTGGGTGTTGGCTCCTGGCGGTAAAAAGGTGGCACTGTGCGTGGGAGGATGGTGACTGTGTAGTGGTGCGTTGGTGGGTGTTGGCTCCTGGCGGTAAAAATGTGGCACTGTGCGTGGAAGGATGGTGACTGTGTAGTGGTGCGCTGGTGGGTGTTGGCTCCTGGCGGTAAAAAGGTGGCACTGTGCGTGGGAGGATGGTGACTGTGTAGTGGTGCATTGGTGGGTGTTGGCTCCTGGCGGTAGAAATGTGGCACTGTGCGTGGAAGGATGGTGACTGTGTAGTGGTGCGTTGGTGGGTGTTTGGCTCCTGGCGGTAAAAATGCGGCACTGTGCGTGGGAGGATGGTGACTGTGTAGTGGTGCATTGGTGGATGTTGGCTCCTGGCGGTAAAAATGCGGCACTGTGCGTGGGAGGATGGTGACTGTGTAGTGGTGCGCTGGTGGGTGTTGGCTCCTGTCGGTAAAAAGGTGGCACTGTGCGTGGGAGGATGGTGACTGTGTAGTGGTGCATTGGTGGGTGTTGGCTCCTGGCGGTAAAAATGTGTCACTGTGTGTGGAAGGATGGTGACTGTGTAGTGGTGCGTTGGTGGGTGTTGGCTCCTGGCGGTAAAAAGGTGGCACTGTGCGTGGGAGGATGGTGACTGTGTAGTGGTGCGCTGGTGGGTGTTGGCTCCTGGCGGTAAAAAGGTGGCGCTGTGCGTGGGAGGATGGTGACTGTGCAGTGGTGCATTGGTGGGTGTTGGCTCCTGGCGGTAAAAAGGTGGCACTGTGCGTGGGATGATGGTGACTGTGTAGTGGTGCGCTGGTGGGTGTTGGTTCCTGGCGGTAAAAAGGTGGCGCTGTGCGTGGGAGGATGGTGACTGTGCAGTGGTGCATTGGTGGGTGTTGGCTCCTGGCGGTAAAAAGGTGGCACTGTGCGTTGGAGGATGATGACTGTGTAGTGGTGCGTTGGTGGGTGTTGGCTCCTGGCGGTAAAAAGGTGGCACTGTGCGTGGGATGATGGTGACTGTGTAGTGGTGCATTGGTGGGTGTTGGTTCCTGGCGGTAAAAATGTGGGACTGTGCGTGGGAGGATGGTGACTGTGTAGTGGTGCTGATTGGTGGGTGTTGGCTCCTGGCGGTAAAAATGTGGCACTGTGCGTGGATGATGGTGACTGTGTAGTGGTGCATTGGTGGGTGTTGGCTCCTGGCGGTAAAAATGCGGCACTGTGCGTGGGAGGATGGTGACTGTGTAGTGGTGCGTTGGTGGGTGTTGGCTCCTGGCGGTAAAAAGGTGGCACTGTGCATTGGAGGATGATGGTGACTGTGTAGTGGTGCGTTGGTGGGTGTTGGCTCCTGGCGGTATAAAGGTGGCACTGTGCATTGGAGGATGATGGTGACTGTGTAGTGGTGCGTTGGTGGGTGTTTGGCTCCTGGCGGTAAAAAGGTGGCACTGTGCGTGGAAGGATGGTGACTGTGTAGTGGTGCGTTGGTTGGTGTTGGCTCCTGGCGGTAAAAATGTGGCACTGTGCGTGGATGATGGTGACTGTGTAGTGGTGCATTGGTGGGTGTTGGCTCCTGGCGGTAAAAATGCGGCACTGTGCGTGGGAGGATGGTGACTGTGTAGTGGTGCGTTGGTGGGTGTTGGCTCCTGGCGGTAAAAATGCGGCACTGTGCGTGGGAGGATGGTGACTGTGTAGTGGTGCGTTGGTGGGTGTTGGCTCCTGGCGGTAAAAATGTGTCACTGTGTGTGGAAGGATGGTGACTGTGTAGTGGTGCGTTGGTGGGTGTTTGGCTCCTGGCGGTAAAAATGTGGCACTGTGTGTGGGAGGATGGTGACTGTGTAGTGGTGCATTGGTGGGTGTTGGCTCCTGGCGGTAAAAAGGTGGCACTGTGCGTGGATGATGGTGACTGTGTAGTGGTGCATTGGTGGGTGTTGGCTCCTGGCGGTAAAAAGGTGGCACTGTGCGTTGGAGGAGGATGGTGACTGTGTAGTGGTGCGCTGGTGGGTGTTGGCTCCTGGCGGTAAAAATGTAGCACTGTGCGTGGTAGGATGGTGACTGTGTAGTGGTGCTGATTGGTGGGTGTTGGCTCCTGGCGGTAAAAGGTGGCACTGTGCGTGGGAGGATGGTGACTGTGTAGTGGTGCATTGGTGGGTGTTTGGCTCCTGGCGGTAAAAGGTGGCACTGTGCGTGGTAGGATGGTGACTGTGTAGTGGTGCTGATTGGTGGGTGTTGGCTCCTGGCGGTAAAAAGGTGGCACTGTGCGTGGGATGATGGTGACTGTGTAATGGTGCGTTGGTGGGTGTTGGCTCCTGGCGGTAAAAAGGTGGCACTGTGCGTGGGATGATGGTGACTGTGTAGTGGTGCATTGGTGGGTGTTGGCTCCTGGCGGTAAAAAAGGTGGCACTGTGCGTGGGATGATGGTGACTGTGTAATGGTGCGTTGGTGGGTGTTGGCTCCTGGCGGTAAAAAGGTGGCACTGTGCGTGGGATGATGGTGACTGTAGTGGTGCGTTGGTGGGTGTTGGCTCCTGGCGGTAAAAAGGTGGCACTGTGCGTTGGAGGATGATGACTGTGTAGTGGTGCGTTGGTGGGTGTTGGCTCCTGGCGGTAAAAAGGTGGCACTGTGCGTGGGATGATGGTGACTGTGTAGTGGTGCGCTGGTGGGTGTTGGCTCCTGGCGGTAAAAATGTGGCACTGTGCGTGGGATGATGGTGACTGTGTAGTGGTGCGCTGGTGAGTGTTGGCTCCTGGCGGTAAAAATGTGGCACTGTGCGTGGAAGGATGGTGACTGTGTAGTGGTGCATTGGTGGGTGTTGGCTCCTGGCGGTAAAAAGGTGGCACTGTGCGTGGGAGGATGGTGACTGTAGTGGTGCGCTGGTGGGTGTTGGCTCCTGACGGTAAAAAGGTGGCACTGTGCGTGGGTGGATGGTAACTGTGTAGTGGTGCATTGGTGGGTGTTGGCTCCTGGCGGTAAAAGGTGGCACTGTGCGTGGGAGGATGGTGACTGTGTAGTGGTGCGCTGGTGGGTGTTGGCTCCTGGCGGTAAAAATGTGGCACTGTGCGTGGATGATGGTGACTGTGTAGTGGTGCGTTGGTGGGTGTTGGCTCCTGGCGGTAAAAAGGTGGCACTGTGCGTGGGAGGATGGTGACTGTAGTGGTGCGCTGGTGGGTGTTGGCTCCTGACGGTAAAAAGGTGGCACTGTGCGTGGGAGGATGGTGACTGTGTAGTGGTGCGTTGGTGGGTGTTGGCTCCTGGCGGTAAAAATGAGGCACTGTGCGTGGGAGGATGGTGACTGTGTAGTGGTGCATTGGTGGGTGTTGGCTCCTGGCGGTAAAAAGGTGGGACTGTGCGTGGGAGGATGGCGACTGTGTAGTGGTGCGTTGGTGGGTGTTGGCTCCTGGCGGTAAAAAGGTGGCACTGTGCGTGGGAGGATGGTGACTGTGTAGTGGTGCATTGGTGGGTGTTGGCTCCTGGCGGTAAAAAGGTGGCACTGTGCGTGGGAGGATGGTGACTGTGTAGTGGTGCGTTGGTGGGTGTTGGCTCCTGGCGGTAAAAAGGTGGCACTGTGCGTGGGAGGATGGTGACTGTGTAGTGGTGCGCTGGTGGGTGTTGGCTCCTGGCGGTAAAAAGGTGGCACTGTGCGTGGGAGGATGGTGACTGTGTAGTGGTGCATTGGTGGGTGTTGGCTCCTGGCGGTAAAAATGTGTCACTGTGTGTGGAGGGATGGTGACTGTGTAGTGGTGCGTTGGTGGGTGTTGGCTCCTGGCGGAAAAAGGTGGCACTGTGCGTGGGAGGATGGTGACTGTGTAGTGGTGCGCTGGTGGGTGTTGGTTCCTGGCGGTAAAAAGGTGGCACTGTGCGTGGGATGATGGCGACTGTGTAGTGGTGCGTTGGTGGGTGTTGGCTCCTGGCGGTAAAAATGTGGCACTGTGCGTGGGATGATGGTGACTGTGTAGTGGTGCATTGGTGGGTGTTTGGCTCCTGGCGGTAAAAAGGTGGCGCTGTGATATGGTGTACAGTCAGTGGGACGCGAGCTGCTGCCATGAGATTGAGCCGTGAGGCACAACTGGCACTTGGGAGGAGTGTAGTTATGTTTTATGTGAGCTATGTCTGTATTCGGTTGAGATGTAAGGAAGCTGTTTGTTAATTATATGACGAAGTACTTGTATGAACAGCATAGCGATTAACAAGATGTTATGTTATTATTATAACCTTATGTTCAAAACTTAGCTTTAAAAATATAAAAAGAGAAAGTTGAATATATTTCGGATACAATCCTTCTTCAGTTCAGTTATATAGAATCCCCTCAACACAACGAACGCCGCCAAACATCTGATATAGCATTTAAACAGACATATGACAATTCTCGCGCCGATTCTCCGAGAATTGTCATATGTCTGTTTAAATGCTATATCAGATGTTTGGCGGCGTTCGTTGTGTTGTGGGGATTTTATATAACTGAACTGAAGAAGGATTGTATCCGAAATATATTCAACTTTCTCTTTTTATATTTTTCAAGCTAAGTTTTGAGCATAAGGTTATAATAATAACATAAGCTGTTTGTTGTTGAAGCGAATATTTAGCGAATATTTGACTGCAAATATTCCTTCGCCACACATGCACATTGCATTTCGTAACTCTTCAGTGAGAGGTGGGAAGTGGGAAACACGTTTTGAGGATAATATTACAACAGCTGTGTTGTAAGTTGATATAATTGGTATGACGAATAGTGTTAATTGTGGCTGCCCGCCATTGCAATGACTTCGTATGCCACATATTGTTGCATAACCACCACACCACAAATTCAATATTTTGCTGAATTTAGCAACCTATCTGCGCAATCACGGCTCATATTTTGGATCGAAAGGTGGGATGCTTGCTCGTTCATTCACACTACGCCATAAAGAAGAAAAAAAACAGATGTCAATACCTTTTCGATGTATTTGTTGTTCGCTTTGCATAGTCGACTACCTCCGAACCTATATGTTGCCCTCACGACGCAAATATATTAAGAATACAAACCCGCCCCTAACCCTAATAAACACAGCAGAAATGTTAGTATCTTGTGGCGTGTGTGACACAACCAACTAAGCAATCCTCTGTGCCAGTTTGGCATCACATATATGTATGGCATGTAAACAGTGTTAAAAAGCAAGCGGTTAGCCAGTGGCAATACACATCAAAATCACACACAGCCTTCCGAACAGATCTGCATTAGAGTGCATCAACTCATCATAAACTTGGCGAAAACAATAATACCTTAGTGGACGCCCGACTACCCAAAATTACCACCAGAATCCACGCCATGCCATAACTTTGGCACAATTCCTGATTGCAAGTTGCTTTTTTGGAGTTGCTGGACACTGGACAAGTTGCTGGACACCAACAGCGGGAGTTGATATTTACTTAATCGATAACTACTTCGCCCAAAAGTTTAGCGTCTAGGCCGTACCATTAAAACAAAACACTAGCATCCGAACTTCGCAGCCAACATGGCGCGACGAGAAAAATACTCCTAACACAATAAGTAGATATGTTTTCCTTATGGGCGAGTATGGCGCTGTTAACAGGCAAGAGACTTCCGGCTCCACTACCCAAATATGCCAAACTTGACAACCTTAAATCACAACTAATTGACTGGCCACCAAGTAGTCTCGCAGGCGCCGCGATGGCGCTTCAGTTGGCGAGAGGTACTCCACGCAGCAACTCCCTCACACAGTGCAACCATTCACTTTGGCCCGCACCGTAGCCTCATTGCCAGAGCTGGGAGACATGATGACGTCACCACAGAACACAGCAGCAGCCGCAGACACGGATCAGCCCACCAGCCTCACATAACCCACGTAGCCATGCTGACCGAGTTACCGTTCCGCCGAACGCTGATCCACTGCCACTGAGAAGTATGGCAATGTGACCAGTTAGCTCAGCTCGGGATGAACCGCCTCACTTCGGCTGATTAGTTGTGCATCATGCTGCGGCGGTGCCTAGGTTGGTAAGGCTCAGATATATATAACAGCATGTATTTGCCAGCTCTCAGCCAATCAGCGTGTGCCAGGCGCGTGACATCACACCAGCTCCTAGTCAATTAGTGAGCGTCACAGCACTCCCAGCCAATCAGCTATCAGAGTCGGTCTGATCAATGACGTCACACCCGCTCTCAACCAATCAGCGCAGTTTACACGAGTGGCGTCACACCAGCTCCCAGCCAATCAGCGTGTGGCAGGCCAGTGACGTCACTCGAGCATCAGTTTCCAGCCGAGTTCGTTGAACGAGGCGGCCAGCCAGAGGTCGGCCGATTTTGTCTGCCAGTCGTACACCACCTGGCAAGCAGAAATGTGACACTCAGATTAACGGATACTACACCAGACCGATACATGCCATCTGACATCTGACACCTGACATCTGACGCCTGCCACATGGCACTGTCATCTGTCATCTGACACATGAAACCGGACATCTGACACATGACATCTGACATCCGACACCTGACATTTGGCACGTGACACCTGACATCTGACACCTGGCATCCGCCACATGACATCCGACACCTGACATCTGACATCCGACACCTGTCATCTGAATTTGCCATCTGACACCTGCCACCTGAAGCCCGACAAATGACGCGTGACACCGTCACATTTTTACACCTGACGCCCGTACCGAAACTTCAGTCATTGGCAAATGCTGCAAAATACCGAACGGTCGGCGTGGAGCCACAGTAAGAAGGTGTTGCTTGGCACGTACTGTCCGATGGTCAGTACCGGAGCCTCAGTAAGAAGGTGTTGCCTGGCACGTACTGTCCGGTGGTCAGCTGTACCGGAGCCTCAGTAATAAGGTGTTGCTTGGCACGTACTGTCCGGTGGTCAGCTGTACCGGAGCCTCAGTAAGAAGGTGTTGCTTGGCACGTACTGTCCAGTGGTCAGCTGCACCGGAGCCTCAGTAAGGTGTTGCTTGGGACGTACTGTCCGGTGGTCAGCTGCACCGGAGCCTCAGTAAGAAGGTGTTGCTTGCCACGTACTGTCCGGTGGTCAGCTGCACCGGAGCCTCAGTAAGAAGGTGTTGCTTGGGACGTACTGTCCAGTGGTCAGCTGCACCGGAGCCTCAGTAAGGTGTTGCTTGGGACGTACTGTCCGGTGGTCAGCTGCACCGGAGCCTCAGTAAGAAGGTGTTGCTTGCCACGTACTGTCCAGTGGTCAGCTGCACCGGAGCCTCAGTAAGAAGGTGTTGCTTGACACGTACTGTCCGGTGGTCAGCTGTACCGGAGCCTCAGTAAGGTGTTGCTTGGCACGTACTGTCCGGTGGTCAGCTGTACCGGAGCCTCAGTAAGGTGTTGCTTGGCACGTACTGTCCAGTGGTCAGCTGCACCGGAGCCTCAGTAAGGTGTTGCTTGGGACGTACTGTCCGGTGGTCAGCTGCACCGGAGCCTCAGTAAGAAGGTGTTGCTTGGGACGTACTGTCCGGTGGTCAGCTGCACCGGAGCCTCAGTAAAAAGGTGTTGCTTGGCACGTACTGTCCGGTGGTCAGTACCGGAGCCTCAGTAAGAAGGTGTTGCTTGGCACGTACTGTCCGGTGGCCAGCTGCACCGGAGCCCCAGTAAGGTGTTGCTTGGCACGTACTGTCCAGTGGTCAGTACCGGAGCCTCAGTAAGAAGGTGTTGCTTGGCACGTACTGTCCAGTGGTCAGTACCGGAGCCTCAGTAAGAAGGTGTTGCTTGCCACGTA
This sequence comes from Chirona hameri, assembly GCA_036785665.1. Taxonomy (NCBI): domain Eukaryota; kingdom Metazoa; phylum Arthropoda; class Thecostraca; order Balanomorpha; family Balanidae; genus Chirona; species Chirona hameri. The sequence continues at coordinate 35,806 of JAXIVJ010009969.1, forward strand.
CTGTCCGGTGGTCAGCTGCACCGGAGCCTCAGTAAGGTGTTGCTTGGCACGTACTGTCCGGTGGTCAGCTGCACCGGAGCCTCAGTAAGGTGTTGCTTGGGACGTACTTTCCGGTGGTCAGCTGTACCGGAGCCTCAGTAAGGTGTTGCTTGGCACGTACTGCCCGGTGGTCAGTACTGGAGCCTCAGTAAGGTGTTACTTGACACGTACTGCCCGGTGGTCAGCTGTACCGGAGCCTCAGTAAGAAGGTGTTGCTTGGCACGTACTGTCCGGTGGTCAGTACCGGAGCCTCAGTAAGAAGGTGTTGCTTGGCACGTACTGTCCGGTGGTCCGCTGGACCGGAGCCTCAGTAAGAAGGTGTTGCTTGGCACGTACTGTCCGGTGATCAGTACCGGAGCCTCAGTAAGTGTTGCTTGGCACGTACTGTCCGGTGGTCAGCTGTACCGGAGCCTCAGTAAGAAGGTGTTGCTTGACACGTACTGTCCGGTGGTCAGCTGTACCGGAGCCTCGGTAAGAAGGTGTTGCTTGGGACGTACTGTCCAGTGGTCAGCTGCACCGGAGCCTCAGTAAGAAGGTGTTGCTTGGGACGTACTGTCCGGTGGTCAGCTGCACCGGAGCCTCAGTAAGAAGGTGTTGCTTGGCACGTACTGTCCGGTGGTCAGCTGCACCGGAGCCTCAGTAAGAAGGTGTTGCTTGACACGTACTGTCCGGTGGTCAGTACCGGAGCCTCAGTAAGAAGGTGTTGCTTGACACGTACTGTCCGGTGGTCAGTACCGGAGCCTCAGTAAGAAGGTGTTGCTTGGCACGTACTGTCCGGTGGTCCGCTGTACCGGAGCCTCAGTAAGAAGGTGTTGCTTGGCACGTACTGTCCGGTGATCAGTACCGGAGCCTCAGTAAGTGTTGCTTGGCACGTACTGTCCGGTGGTCAGCTGTACCGGAGCCTCAGTAAGAAGGTGTTGCTTGGCACGTACTGTCCGGTGGTCAGCTGTACCGGAGCCTCAGTAAGAAGGTGTTGCTTGACACGTACTGTCCGGTGGTCAGCTGTACCGGAGCCTCAGTAAGAAGGTGTTGCTTGGCACGTACTGTCCGGTGATCAGTACCGGAGCCTCAGTAAGAAGGTGTTGCTTGGGACGTACTGTCCGGTGGTCAGCTGCACCGGAGCCTCAGTAAGAAGGTGTTGCTTGGGACGTACTGTCCGGTGGTCAGTACCGGAGCCTCAGTAAGAAGGTGTTGATTGGCACGTACTGTCCGGTGGTCAGTACCGGAGCCCCAGTAAGAATGTGTTGCTTGGCACGTACTGTCCGGTGGTCAGTACCGGAGCCTCAGTAAGAAGGTGTTGCTTGGCACGTACTGTCCGGTGGTCAGCTGCACCGGAGCCTCAGTAAGAAGGTGTTGCTTGGCACGTACTGTCCGGTGGTCAGTACCGGAGTCTCAGTAAGAAGGTGTTGCTTGGCACGTACTGTCCGGTGGTCAGTACCGGAGCCTCAGTAATAAGGTGTTGCTTGGCACGTACTGTCCGGTGGTCAGCTGCACCGGAGCCTCAGTAAGAAGGTGTTGCTTGGCACGTACTGTCCGGTGGTCAGCTGCACCGGAGCCTCAGTAAGAAGGTGTTGCTTGGCACGTACTGTCCGGTGATCAGCTGCACCGGAGCCTCAGTAAGAAGGTGTTGCTTGACACGTACTGTCCGGTGGTCAGTACCGGAGCCTCAGTAAGAAGGTGTTGCTTGGCACGTACTGTCCGGTGGTCAGCTGCACCGGAGCCTCAGTAAGAAGGTGTTGCTTGGCACGTACTGTCCGGTGGTCAGTACCGGAGCCTCAGTAAGAAGGTGTTGCTTGGCACGTACTGTCCGGTGGTCAGTACCGGAGCCTCAGTAAGAAGGTGTTGCTTGGCACGTACTGTCCGGTGGTCAGTACCGGAGCCTCAGTAAGGTGTTACTTGACACGTACTGTCCGGTGGTCAGTACCGGAGCCTCAGTAAGAAGGTGTTGCTTGGCACGTACTGTCCGGTGGTCAGCTGCACCGGAGCCTCAGTAAGGTGTTGCTTGGGACGTACTGTCCGGTGGTCAGCTGCACCGGAGCCTCAGTAAGAAGGTGTTGCTTGGCACGTACTGTCCGGTGGCCAGTACCGGAGCCTCAGTGAGAAGGTGTTGCTTGGCACGTACTGTCCGGTGGTCAGTACCGGAGCCTCAGTAAGAAGGTGTTGCTTGGCACGTACTGCCCGGTGGTCAGTACCGGAGCCTCAGTAAGGTGTTGCTTTGCACGTACTGTCCGGTGGTCAGCTGCACCGGAGCCTCAGTAAGGTGTTGCTTGGGACGTACTGTCCGGTGGTCAGCTGCACCGGAGCCTCAGTAAGAAGGTGTTGCTTGGCACGTACTGTCCGGTGGTCAGTACCGGAGACTCAGTAAGAAGGTGTTGCTTGGCACGTACTGTCCGGTGGTCAGCTGCACTGGAGCCTCAGTATTGCCATGAGAACACATTACAGAAACAGGCCCATGGGTGTTGTTTTGTATCAGCTCTGGACCGAGCACTATGTATGTATCGTGGGATTCCAGGACAAAAAGTAAAATGTGAAAAAGTCAAAAGACAAAAAGTAAAATGTGAAAAAGTCAAAGGACAAAGGGTCAAATCGGCTAAAAGTCAAAAGACAAAGTCAAAACGGCAAAAAGTCAAAAGGACAAAAAGTCAAAACGGCAAAAAGTCAAAAGGACAAAAAGTCAAAAGCAAAAAGTCGAGAGGACAAATTCAAATGGCAAGGAGTCAAAAAGATAAAAATCAAATAGGTAAAAAGTAAAAAAACGCAAAAAGTAAAATGCAAAAAGTCAAAAACGCAAAAAGGCAAATGCGAAAAGTAAAAAAAATCCGAAAAGATAATGGAAAGTTCACGGAAGCAGAAGTTAATACATTAATCCGTTAACTTCAAAGATATTGGTACAGTGCATGTACATTGTACAATTACATACGTCGAATAAGAAACGTCCATGAAGACAGCAACGTATTCGTATTCAAATACGTGTTCAAAGTAACTCCGATTTCGCATAAATTTGCACACGATAAACCCAATGCCGTCAGTACACAGCCTATGACGTTATACGGGACTACAAGAAACGGTTTGACCTACATACAGAGTTCACAATGGGTCAAACAGGCAAATATGCGGTACCCCATAACTTTTCACCTAATTGACTTAGAGAAACATTTACTGATTCACAAATACTCGGAACAGGGTGAAGATAATTGTGCACAAACCAAGATTGGACCATCCCGGGTCACTGTTTGACCTCAGGTCAATTTTTTTTCTTCAATGGGTGATAACTATTTGCGCGGTACCCTATACAATATCAGAAAACGCACTTATATATGCAATTGAGCACAAAACCATCCGCAAGTGACCATAGTTTATGCACAGCACAACAGATGACTTTACTCTGCTACTGTGTGACCTTAGGTCACACAAATACGTGCAAAAAAAATCGGTTTTGGACATAAATCGCGGTACCGCATAACTCCTACGATAATTGAAGTAGACGAGTCATCCCAGTGCCACAATTTTCGCATTAGCACACATAGATGGTGCACAACAAAACATTGTATCCGAAAATGTCACCGTTTGACCTCAGGTCACTTCCACATTTTGCAATGAGGCATTTTAGACGATGGCGCGGTACCGCATAACGTTTTTCCTAAACGACTTAGAGGAATCATCCCAATAGCTTAATATTGACAAAAGACCATATATGGTGCACAAGGAGTGACCTAACCCCTTCAAGTCATCGTTTGACCTCAGGTTACGGCATAAGTTAACGTTATGGTACACGGAAGAAGGGACAAAAAGGTCAAAACGGTCAGAAGTCAAAAGTACCGCATAAGTTTTCCCCAAAATAACTTAGAGAACCCATTCCACCATCATCGCCTTCCCCTTAACCCACCGAAGGTACACAACTCAAGAGTTGACGAATGTGGTTAATTTTTTTTCTTTAGTCATTTTAGCCGACCCCCCCCCCCATACAGATTTCAGCCGACCCCCTACTCAAAAATTATCGGCGACGCCCCTGCATAGGGCCCTCTCAGGCCAGTCAAGGGCCTTTTCAGACCGATATGGGACTCTTTCAGGCCTGACGAGGATCCTCTTAGGCTTGTCAAGGGCTTTCTCATACCTGAAAATACACTCAGACCGACTGGAGGCCCTTTCAGACCTGCAAAAACGCTCGGGGCCCTTTTCAGCTAGAGGGCCCTTGACGTCTGATGTGCCCCCCCCCCCCCGAATTTGTTTCATGGATCCGCCCCTGGTATAGCCGTCTTTGACATTTGAGCTTTATTCCCTCTGATTTTGTGACGTTTTGCATTTTACTTTTTGCATTTTGACTTAACGCCCAAGACCCGTCTCCTGTATGGAGCGAAGCGAAGCAACTTACTCTCACAAGCTTTGGCGTGACGCGGAGCCGTGAATCAGCTATTTTTGCCCTTTTGACTTTTTGCATTAGACTTGATGCCCTTTTGACTTTTTGCATTTGACTTTTTGCGTTGTTGCCTTTTGCGTTTGACTTTTTGCATTTGACTTTTTGCCTTTTTGACTTTTTGCATTTGACTTTCTGCCTTTTTGACTAGTATCCATTTTGACTTTTTGCATTTGACTTTTATCCTTTTGACTTTTTGCCTTTTTTACTTTTTGCTGTTTTGACTTTTTGCATTTGACTTTGATCCCATTTTACTTTTTGCCTGATTTACTTTTTGCATTTGACTTTTTGCTTTTTTTGCTTTTTGTCCATTTGACTTTTTGCCATTTTTACTTTTTGCATTTGACTTTTAGGTTATTTGACTTTTTGTCATTTGACTTTTTCACATAAATGACTTTTGTCCTTTGACTTTTTTACTTTTGACTTTTTGTCCGGTTACCTACCGTATCGTGGCATGGGACGAAATCGGACCAAAGTTGTGGTCTGTGGACGACAAGACGTGACTTGTCGGATCGACACACGACGCGAGGAGTGCAGGCTGTGAACATCCGCCGCGGTTGTTTCTGCTCACCTGTTTGTCGTCGGTCTCCAGACAGACCCGGGTGGTCTGCTGGTCCCGCCTCTCCGTACTGAAGGTCAGGTGAGAGCCGGCCCGCAGCGGAGGCAGCCGCATCTGACGACGACGGCCGTCCACGTACACCTCACCTGTACGCAGAGGGAGAGATAAGCAAATCAGACACATTCTGGGGTTCAGTTGAGTTGAGTTGAGCGAACAGTTGAGTACCGAGACAAACAACAGTTGAGTACCGAGTACCATCTTCATGACACAGGTAATGCCTGTTATTTAACCCTATTAGTGGCAGGCTCCTAGCTACCCCTATAAGTGGCAGGGGGAATCCCCCCCCCTCCCCCGAGATCTCGAGATCCACTCCTCCGATTGTCAAAAATCAAACGGCGTTCCATTCATGACCCCCTCAACACGATCTACATTTCTCAAACATAAATTTCCTTAATCTGATAGGAGGACAACAGGGTGGCAAAAACTAACAAAAGTAGAGGTTATTTGATCCACCACAGCTGCCATGTTTATCAACCGATTTGAACGCAACTAATCGGGATCGATAGATATTGAATTGGGGATTGATATATGACGGTGACTTTGACAAATTCAAAAATCATAGGCGTTTGCAGGTCACTGAATATGGGGGTGAAATAAATGCGTAATAAAACCATCTTTTGTTGGCTTTTTTGGATAAATTAAATGGTGCGTTATTGTGACATCAGAATTCAGAAACAACAGTTATAAAGCCATGTTTATCCAAGGCGGTGCCCGGTTAGCGAAAAAGGGAGGCAAAATATATAAAAAATAACTTCCTGTAAACCTCCCCTTTCAAGTCCCTGAAACTGCCTCTGCCGTGCAATATTTATTATAATTCACTAACCAACTAATTTGCACTTGTTTCAATCACCGTAAACCTATGTAACTCCTTTATACTTCAGACAGGAAGAAGCCGTGAAGATCGCATCTCCGTATTGTCGCCAAATGTCGCCGGAAAAAAAAACTAAAAAAGGCCCTGGAACCGCCTCTGTTAAGGTTAGGAACTCAACATTTTTATTACACGTGCAGAAATTAATTCTAGGAAAATTCCGAAAATTTAATGGGTCTGCTCCCAGCCGTTCCGGAGATTTCTGCGAAAACCTGAGGGGTGGGCAGAATCTGCCCCCCCCCCCCCCCCCACACTAATAGGGTTAAGACGTCGAAGAAATAAACAAGTGTTCCGGAAATTTGTATGCCAGCTTGACACATACCTGAACAGGATTTCATTACAGCACAATCAAATTAAAACATTATCGAGGAGCGGGATCATGCTCTACAAATCATTGATACAGCTGTGCCTGGAACTTAATCAAGTCAAGTGCATCGTAAACTGGATATCAAACCTTGCAAACACATCCCCCAATATGAGGGTCGTTTGAGCCCAGTACACACGCACTTACCTGTCGCGCTAACGAAGAGCGCGCCGCTAGCGATGAGGGCGCCATCTACACCGTCCGCCGGCCGCCCGTCCAGCAGGGCGAGTCCTTCGTCACTGCAGCCAGAGCCGGCCTCCACCACAGCCACACGCAGCGCCGCACCCGGCCGCAGCTGAGCGCCAGACGTGTAGATGGCGCTGTCTCCACCACTATAGGTGTCGCCACCGTCGCCGCCGGTGCGGCAGGCGATTCGGCCAGAGTCGGTGATAGTGTAGTCCGGGCTGGGGGCCCACTCTGTGGAGGAAACCAGCGATATTGAAGGTGACATGTTTTGTAGACCTCTACCTGGAGAAATAGCCAAATAGCTTATGGAGGATATTCTGAAATGAGCTAACACCGGGCTGAGTTATGATCTACAGATGAATGGAAGATTGGCACTTCAACAGACTTATAGCACAATGTGCTTCATTTTACATCGCAAACTGCCTTGCAATAATTAATGCACATCATACGATTAAAAAAACATTCATATACATAAAACCCGCGTCCCCGCGCATCTCACGTCCCACATTACCGTAGTGCGGCAGGCTGGTGGCGCCGGTCACGGGTCGGCTCCAGCCGCCCCAGGCGCCGCCGGAGGCTACCTGGCGGCTGACGCGGAAACTATAGATGACGTCACACTGCAGCCGGCGCACCAGCGCGCTGGTCTCGGCACCTGCAGCGGACAGAGCGAGACCGTGACACGTGTGATGGGTCAGGCGTGCTGGACATAGCGACGAGTCTGATTATGACCCGATTACTATAATATAAATATGACCACGGAATATTTGCCGCAAAAAGCGTCGTTAAAAGCCTGATATACGTAGAAAGACCCTAGTGTAAACCATTACCTAGACCATGTAAGAGCCCGATTGCCTCGTTTTAAGGCGTGATACCTTCATAAGCCAGGTGGTAGACGGGCGAAGTCTGTTTGTTGGCGTCTCCGTAGCAGTACTGCAGGCGATAAGTGCTGTCCTCTTCATCCTGGTCTCCGTCCTCCTCCTGAGGCGATTGGCACCAGATTAGGAAAGGTTTGTTAAATCATTTTATGGATTCAGCATATAGGATAAAGTTGATTCATCTAAAATTATGTGAACCGCATGTCGAAAGGTCTTTGGTAAGCTTAGCAAATCTTGTCAAATATCAAATCTTGCACATCTTGAAATCAAATGAATGAGTGACTGAAATAAAAGTCAGCTCAAGAAAAAAGGGAAAAGAGAACAAACAAATGTCTGCAACAGCGCAATGCAATATGTCATTTCCACTCGGCCATCGTCATCGCCATCGTCATCGCCGTGTGACCCCCCGTTACTCACATCACCCCAGGCGACGAGCACCGCCCCGGGCCGGGGCTGGGTGCGGACCCCTGCCACAGAGACGGTGCTCTCCACCCTGGCCAGCTGTCGGACGGCGGCCAGCAGCGGCTCGGCAGAGGGCAGCTGTAGCGCCGGCCGCGGCAGTGACGACGGTGGCGGCAACTGAGTCGCGCTGCAGTACGAGACGGGGCAGTTAGAGACATGCCGAGGTGATACCTAATCAGCAGTATAGATGGATCAGATCGGCCCAGTGCACAATGGTGAATTTTGCGATTTAGCCCGTATAAAGTCCGGAAGCTAGAGTTTCGGATTTTGTTTTGCATCGATACCAATTGGACATAATCAGTATTTTTCGAAAATTGCAATGTTTTATCGATTTGAAAGCTTTATGACACTGAAACTTGCGGTCAAGTGGCGTCTTCCGCACAGAGCCAGTGAGCCGCACAGAGCCAGTGACGTCACACAGAGCCAGTGACGTCACACAGAGCCGGTGAGCTGGCATAATGTGTGATGTTATAAAACATGAAAAAGACGGGACATTCGGAACCCGTCAGCTCAAATAAGTTTTATAACATCCAGCAGAGACTTCACTGAATCTATTTCAGGGCTAATAACATTCCGGAATACAAAGCTCCGGTTTGGTCGACTTCGCATATCACAAATACATTTCGTTGGATTTTGTTTTCATTTTGAAGTGGAAAATCAACAATGAAGGTAACGCTAGGGAGAAATATAACCTATACAGCCATAAAAATCACCACAAGTTACTTCAGATACGATGTGTTGCTCTTGCCACCTTGCTCGTTATAGACGATCAAACATGGCTAATTTGGAAACATAGTTGCATACATGGTGGTAGCGTTAGTGCCGTATTTGGCACCAAAGCAATGCATTGCTTTGCACCTGCCACCATGATTTATATCCAGACTTGTCAATGATTCAATGTGAATCGACTACTTTTGATTGAATCATTCTTATTTCAAATGAATGACTCATGAATCGATTCACCTCATGCGCAAACCTGTTATGAGTCACTGATTGAATCATTCATACAGAGAAAATAGGCTGATTGAATCATTCATTGCTCAAAGAATCATTCTTTTTTGGTCAAACAGCATAAACTGTCCAAAAAATATGTCAGCGGCCCAGCATTTATATGTGCCCTGTGGACTTAATGGCCAATTATATGAGCTCTGTGTCCTGAGCTGTAGCCTGTAATTCATATATTCATGAAGAAAGCGAGGCTTTGTGTCCAACTCCAGTGGGCACAAAGCCACTGTTCAATCAGCCCTAACTAGGTACATACCTTGGTACTGGTAGGGTTAGGAGTAGGCACCTAAATACTTAGAAAAGGTAACTAGCTCATACTTTGGTTCATAAACCACACAGTAAACACACACATTTTTCACACGTAAAATTATCAAAAGGTACTCACCTTTTTCCTAATTTCTAGGCTATACCATATCAAAAACTAAATCATAAACAAACATTTGCATGACCTCCGGATGTCCCAAATATCATTGTCGCATCGGCGCCGCTTTATTCCACATGCTTTATAAAAAAATAATACCTAATGCAAAATCAAAATAAATGTTCTATTCGCTTAAAAAAGGTGAAACGTAAAGTCATTAATTCTTTTGGAACTTGGAATTTGCAATTATAATACATATTATAAATATCATTTTATAATCAAAATAAACAACATGCGTGTCAAATTGGTTCACATTCACATTCACATTCGAAAACACATTCGCGGACTATTTGGATTAGCTTCAAAATTGGAACACACACAGACCTAGTGATCATTCTGGTAAAATCTTAGAGTCACACATTCAAAATCAAAGGAGTTAGAGCAGGTCAGATAGGTTTAAGGTCAAACAGCGACCTTAAACCTATCTTCGATGTGCATGGAAATTAGCACACTGGTAGAACATAACCTCCTTATCACGCTCATGAAATCTTAGAGTCGCACATTCAAAATCAAAGGATTTAGAGCAGGTCATATGTTTAAGGTCAAACAGCAGACTATTCTGGTTTGCATGAAAAATGGCACACAGGTAGAGCATAGCCTCCTTATCACGCTCATACAATCTTGGAGTCACACATTCAAAATCAAAGGAGTTAGACAAAGGAGTCGACACTTTTATTTAATGTTGAGTGATTGAATCAAGATTGAATCATTCATTATGTTAATGTTGAGTGATTGAATCATGATTGAATCATTCATTATGGTAATGTTGAGTGATTGAATCATGATTGAATCATTCATTACGGTAATGTATAGTGATTGAATCATGATTGAATCATTTTGTATTGCTTTTTTTTGTATTGCTGTTCTTAGGTGTTCCATAAATGGCTCTTCCACACCTGCTGGTACACACACCACACATAGTTCCACTTCTAGAAGGAATGACACCTCACATGTGCACTAACCAGCCTGTAAAGTTCTGACAGGTGCTAAGTTCTAACAATTCTAACTGACGATTGTTCTAACCAGCATACTGGTAAACTAAGTAGAAGATATAAAGCATTTCTCATTGCCACCAAGCCATGCTGTCGCCTTCTTGAGCGCTGTCATGCTACCACTTCGCAAGTCACGAGGCAGGCCATTCCACGTCGTCACGGCTCGGTCATTATGGTCCGTGAATCACTGTGAATCGATTCATGACAAATATGAATCATTGACAAGTCTGTTTATATCATTACATCATTGCAATGATGTAATGGTATATATTTTTTTTTATAACTAATTTATATATATATATATATATATATATATATATATATATATATATATATATATATATATATATATATATATATATATATATATATATATATATATATATATATATATATATATATATATATATATATATATATATATATATATATATATATATATATATATATATATATATATATATATATATAATTAACACAAAATTAGCTTTCAGCACTCAAAAGTACCACAGGGTACGTTTTGGGTGTCGTAAGCAACCCCCGTGAATTTATGTGCGCTAAATCACAAAATTAACCACTGTGCAGTGGTCAAGTAAGGAGATAGGGAGGTGGTGTGTGTGTGGTGGGGGGAGGGGGGGGGGGTGGTCATTTAGGAAATAATATTTGTATTGAACCTCAAAGGAAAATAGACATTAAATTGTACAAGATGACTGAATACTGACAGATAAAAAGGAATGAGACCTACATTCACAAGCGAGTTCTTCCCAACATATTGTTTGTAATACTGGCCACCAAATGCCAAACTGTCCTCCAACCAATAACACCCAGCTGCTGAGCAGGCTACAGCCACTGATTCGGCCAGCAGGCGCTCCACTCACAGCTCCTCTATTGACTCCGCTGCTGCCGCCTGCTGACCATCTTCTGCATCACCAGACTGCAGAGTACAGCTGATCAGCTCCCCCGTCCGCTGCAGATGCTCCTGTGCCAACTGACTGCAAAAACAAACACAATCATGTTACGCTTCTATGAGATACAAATGCTTCCCCAGGTAACACCATAGGCACAATAATGCCTGAGCTGAAAATAAATCATTCTGCTATTTGTTCAGTGACTGGACTGGGGTTAGGAAGATTAAAAATGGGGAAATAAAAATAAAGCAAGTTTCTATGAGAATTGCTGAACCATTGCCTACAAATAAGAAACACCATCATTAAAGCTAATACATAACAGACTAACAACCACACTAAAAAATATACAACACATCATCAACTATCTCCACAGCATCAAGAAAACCAGCCTGCCATGCAAAACTTTACACCATCTCTGACCTCTCAGCTAGTGGAACATCTCTCTCCATCCCAGTATAGACCATGGGGCTGTTGGTCTATACTGGGATGACCAGCACCCTCAACCAGATTAGTTTGAAGCTTCATTTTCTCCACCGGTCGTTCCAGCGCCCTGAACTAAAATCAGTTGAACCTCCACCAACCTCAACTGGTTAAGCAAAATCCCAACTGCTCAGCGAGCGGTTGAGGCTGGTGGAGGCAAGTTAGCACTAAGTTCCGGTGCTGTCACACATTAGTGGCACGCTGTCCATGCTGTTTACATAGGAAATACCCACAGTCAATTCCCATGCTTCGCTCCACCGCGCCTCAACCGGCCGGATGAAAACCTCTTCCTGTTGAGGGCGCTGGAACAGCCCTCTGATATCACACACAACACTGACCTGCAGCTCTCAACCTGGTCTAGTGCTGTTCTCTTGACATCAGCGATCTCATTCATCAGCTGTGTCTTCCGATCATTCAGTGCTGCCGTCACCTGCTGGAGAACTGCTGCCATGGCTGTCTCCAGTGATGCCTCTGTCTGGTCGGCACTGGACTCAATCTGAGGCAGGGGGTGTTCAAGATAGTTGGTCAGACTAGATGAAACTGCCCTCATTAAGTCACACTCAGAAAACAATAAAGCAATTGATGTACCAATGTGAAAACATTGGACTGGACTATTGGATGTGTGTGGATTTAACTAAATGGTTTCTGGGTCAGATCTAGATCACAGATCCACTGAGATCATGGATCTGATTTCAAAATTTGCCAAGAGGTCCACTCTTATGAGATATTAAACACTATCCTGCATAGGGATCCACCAGGATCCCGGTTCCCACAATAACTCACCTGTGACTGGGCTTCACTCAAATGATCTAAATACAATTCCAGATTATATTTCAAATCTTGGAGGCTTCCCTGTTTTGATGTGTTTTCGCCAGCTCCCATGATTGTGATGGCTTCTTACTTGGTTTCAGTTTAGTATGATGACGATGACGATTTGGGTTACTGATTGCACAGACTGCTGGGTTTTGTGTTAAATACAAATGTGTGGATAAGCTGACGGACAGCATGTAGCACTAGATAATTCACAATAACCTGTCTTTATGGTTTTATAGACACCTCCTCTCTGGTATTACCCAACACTCGCACTTATACAAACAATAGGGCGGGCCAAGGCTTTATAGCGGCCGCAAGACAAAACAACGATGACCACATATGGCACTACTGCGCAGCGTTTGCCGATAACATGAAGCTTCCAAATCTTCAAAAGTGACAACAGTACCATTTTCCCTTCACATCAGCTGCTTGTAAATATCTGCTGTCAAAAAAAACTTGACCTCAGCAGAATTTCCGCGATATAGTCGAGTAATTATTTTTCGACCTGATTGAACTAATGCGTTTTGAATTTATTTTCAACTGTGAGAATGGTTGTTGTCGCACCTCGGGTCGCCCCGGTTCGGTGCAGACGCCGTACGGACACCGGACGCCGCTCGCTCCCCCCAGTGTCAGAGGTCATACCCTGCACTGAGAGAAAAAAGTACTCTCCTTGAAGAGTAAAAGGGTCGTTGTCTATTTTCACTCTCCCAGGAATGCTGCCAAAACACCCCTTTGTTGCTATGCGATGACCCTGCCAAAACTCTCCCTCAAGTATGGAGAAACTCTGCGAAAACTCTTCCTCAAGTCTGGAG
>JAXIVJ010009970.1:0-40000 GCA_036785665.1 Chirona hameri
TCTGTCTGTCTGTCTGTCTGTCTGTCTGTCTGTCTGTCTGTCTGTCTGTCTGTCTGTCTGTCTGTCTGTCTGTCTGTCTGTCTGTCTGTCTGTCTGTCTGTCTGTCTGTCTGTCTGTCTGTCTGTCTGTCTGTGTCTGTCTGTCTGTCTGTCTGTCTGTCTGTCTGTCTGTCTGTCTGTCTGTCTGTCTGTCTGTCTGTCTGTCTGTCTGTCTGTCTGTCTGTCTGTCTGTCTGTCTGTCTGTCTGTCTGTCTGTCTGTCTGTCTGTCTGTCTGTCTGTCTGTCTGTCTGTCTTGTCTGTCTGTCTGTCTGTCTGTCTGTCTGTCTGTCTGTCTGTCTGTCTGTCTGTCTGTCTGTCTGTCTGTCTGTCTGTCTGTCTGTCTGTCTGTCTGTCTGTCTGTCTGTCTGTCTCTGTCTGTCTGTCTGTCTGTCTGTCTGTCTGTCTGTCTGTCTGTCTGTCTGTCTGTCTGTCTGTCTGTCTGTCTGTCTGTCTGTCTGTCTGTCTGTCTGTCTGTCTGTCTGTCTGTCTGTCTGTCTGTCTGTCTGTCTGTCTGTCTGTCTGTCTGTCTGTCTGTCTGTCTGTCTGTCTGTCTGTCTGTCTGTCTGTCTGTCTGTCTGTCTGTCTGTCTGTCTGTCTGTCTGTCTGTCTGTCTGTCTGTCTGTCTGTCTGTCTGTCTGTCTGTCTGTCTGTCTGTCTGTCTGTCTGTCTGTCTGTCTGTCTGTCTGTCTGTCTGTCTGTCTGTCTGTCTGTCTGTCTGTCTGTCTGTCTGTCTGTCTGTCTGTCTGTCTGTCTGTCTGTCTGTCTGTCTGTCTGTCTGTCTGTCTGTCTGTCTGTCTGTCTGTCTGTCTGTCTGTCTGTCTGTCTGTCTGTCTGTCTGTCTGTCTGTCTGTCTGTCTGTCTGTCTGTCTGTCTGTCTGTCTGTCTGTCTGTCTGTCTGTCTGTCTGTCTGTCTGTCTGTCTGTCTGTCTGTCTGTCTGTCTGTCTGTCTGTCTGTCTGTCTGTCTGTCTGTCTGTCTGTCTGTCTGTCTGTCTGTCTGTCTGTCTGTCTGTCTGTCTGTCTGTCTGTCTGTCTGTCTGTCTGTCTGTCTGTCTGTCGTCTGTCTGTCTGTCTGTCTGTCTGTCTGTCTGTCTGTCTGTCTGTCTGTCTGTCTGTCTGTCTGTCTGTCTGTCTGTCTGTCTGTCTGTCTGTCTGTCTGTCTGTCTGTCTGTCTGTCTGTCTGTCTGTCTGTCTGTCTGTCTGTCTGTCTGTCTGTCTGTCTGTCTGTCTGTCTGTCTTCTGTCTGTCTGTCTGTCTGTCTGTCTGTCTGTCTGTCTGTCTGTCTGTCTGTCTGTCTGTCTGTCTGTCTGTCTGTCTGTCTGTCTGTCTCTGTCTGTCTGTCTGTCTGTCTGTCTGTCTGTCTGTCTGTCTGTCTGTCTTGTCTGTCTGTCTGTCTGTCTGTCTGTCTGTCTGTCTGTCTGTCTGTCTGTCTGTCCTGTCTGTCTGTCTGTCTGTCTGTCTGTCTGTCTGTCTGTCTGTCTGTCTGTCTGTCTGTCTGTCTGTCTGTCTGTCTGTCTGTCTGTCTGTCTGTCTGTCTGTCTGTCTGTCTGTCTGTCTGTCTGTCTGTCTGTCTGTCTGTCTGTCTGTCTGTCTGTCTGTCTGTCTGTCTGTCTGTCTGTCTGTCTGTCTGTCTGTCTGTCTGTCTGTCTGTCTGTCTGTCTGTCTGTCTGTCTGTCTGTCTGTCTGTCTGTCTGTCTGTCTGTCTGTCTGTCTGTCTGTCTGTCTGTCTGTCTGTCTGTCTGTCTGTCTGTCTGTCTGTCTGTCTGTCTGTCTGTCTGTCTGTCTGTCTGTCTGTCTGTCTGTCTGTCTGTCTGTCTGTCTGTTGTCTGTCTGTCTGTCTGTCTGTCTGTCTGTCTGTCTGTCTGTCTGTCTGTCTGTCTGTCTGTCTGTCTGTCTGTCTGTCTGTCTGTCTGTCTGTCTGTCTGTCTGTCTGTCTGTCTGTCTGTCTGTCTGTCTGTCTGTCTGTCTGTCTGTCTGTCTGTCTGTCTGTCTGTCTGTCTGTCTGTCTGTCTGTCTGTCTGTCTGTCTGTCTGTCTGTCTGTCTGTCTGTCTGTCTGTCTGTCTGTCTGTCTGTCTGTCTGTCTGTCTGTCTGTCTGTCTGTCTGTCTGTCTGTCTGTCTGTCTGTCTGTCTGTCTGTCTGTCTGTCTGTCTGTCTGTCTGTCTGTCTGTCTGTCTGTCTGTCTGTCTGTCTGTCTGTCTGTCTGTCTGTCTGTCTGTCTGTCTGTCTGTCTGTCTGTCTGTCTGTCTGTCTGTCTGTCTGTCTGTCTGTCTGTCTGTCTGTCTGTCTGTCTGTCTGTCTGTCTGTCTGTCTGTCTGTCTGTCTGTCTGTCTGTCTGTCTGTCTGTCTGTCTGTCTGTCTGTCTGTCTGTCTGTCTGTCTGTCTGTCTGTCTGTCTGTCTGTCTGTCTGTCTGTCTGTCTGTCTGTCTGTCTGTCTGTCTGTCTGTCTGTCTGTCTGTCTGTCTGTCTGTCTGTCTGTCTGTCTGTCTGTCTGTCTGTCTGTCTGTCTGTCTGTCTGTCTGTCTGTCTGTCTGTCTGTCTGTCTGTCTGTCTGTCTGTCTGTCTGTCTGTCTGTCTGTCTGTCTGTCTTGTCTGTCTGTCTGTCTGTCTGTCTGTCTGTCTGTCTGTCTGTCTGTCTGTCTGTCTGTCTGTCTGTCTGTCTGTCTGTCTGTCTGTCTGTCTGTCTGTCTGTCTGTCTGTCTGTCTGTCTGTCTGTCTGTCTGTCTGTCTGTCTTGTCTGTCTGTCTGTCTGTCTGTCTGTCTGTCTGTCTGTCTGTCTGTCTGTCTGTCTGTCTGTCTGTCTGTCTGTCTGTCTGTCTGTCTGTCTGTCTGTCTGTCTGTCTGTCTGTCTGTCTGTCTGTCTGTCTGTCTGTCTGTCTGTCTGTCTGTCTGTTCTGTCTGTCTGTCTGTCTGTCTGTCTGTCTGTCTGTCTGTCTGTCTGTCTGTCTGTCTGTCTGTCTGTCTGTCTGTCTGTCTGTCTGTCTGTCTGTCTGTCTGTCTGTCTGTCTGTCTGTCTGTCTGTCTGTCTGTCTGTCTGTCTGTCTGTCTGTCTGTCTGTCTGTCTGTCTGTCTGTCTGTCTGTCTGTCTGTCTGTCTGTCTGTCTGTCTGTCTGTCTGTCTGTCTGTCTGTCCTGTCTGTCTGTCTGTCTGTCTGTCTGTCTGTCTGTCTGTCTGTCTGTCTGTCTGTCTGTCTGTCTGTCTGTCTGTCTGTCTGTCTGTCTGTCTGTCTGTCTGTCTGTCTGTCTGTCTGTCTGTCTGTCTGTCTGTCTGTCTGTCTGTCTGTCTGTCTGTCTGTCTGTCTGTCTGTCTGTCTGTCTGTCTGTCTGTCTGTCTGTCTGTCTGTCTGTCTGTCTGTCTGTCTGTCTGTCTGTCTGTCTGTCTGTCTGTCTGTCTGTCTGTCTGTCTGTCTGTCTGTCTGTCTGTCTGTCTGTCTGTCTGTCTGTCTGTCTGTCTGTCTGTCTGTCTGTCTGTCTGTCTGTCTGTCTGTCTGTCTGTCTGTCTGTCTGTCTGTCTGTCTGTCTGTCTGTCTGTCTGTCTGTCTGTCTGTCTGTCTGTCTGTCTGTCTGTCTGTCTGTCTGTCTGTCTGTCTGTCTGTCTGTCTGTCTGTCTGTCTGTCTGTCTGTCTGTCTGTCTGTCTGTCTGTCTGTCTGTCTGTCTGTCTGTCTGTCTGTCTGTCTGTCTGTCTGTCTGTCTGTCTGTCTGTCTGTCTGTCTGTCTGTCTGTCTGTCTGTCTGTCTGTCTGTCTGTCTGTCTGTCTGTCTGTCTGTCTGTCTGTCTGTCTGTCTGTCTGTCTGTCTGTCTGTCTGTCTGTCTGTCTGTCTGTCTGTCTGTCTGTCTGTCTGTGTCTGTCTGTCTGTCTGTCTGTCTGTCTGTCTGTCTGTCTGTCTGTCTGTCTGTCTGTCTGTCTGTCTGTCTGTCTGTCTGTCTGTCTGTCTGTCTGTCTGTCTGTCTGTCTGTCTGTCTGTCTGTCTGTCTGTCTGTCTGTCTGTCTGTCTGTCTGTCTGTCTGTCTGTCTGTCTGTCTGTCTGTCTGTCTGTCTGTCTGTCTGTCTGTCTGTCTGTCTGTCTGTCTGTCTGTCTGTCTGTCTGTCTGTCTGTCTGTCTGTCTGTCTGTCTGTCTGTCTGTCTGTCTGTCTGTCTGTCTGTCTGTCTGTCTGTCTGTCTGTCTGTCTGTCTGTCTGTCTGTCTGTCTGTCTGTCTGTCTGTCTGTCTGTCTGTCTGTCTGTCTGTCTGTCTGTCTGTCTGTCTGTCTGTCTGTCTGTCTGTCTGTCTGTCTGTCTGTCTGTCTGTCTGTCTGTCTGTCTGTCTGTCTGTCTGTCTGTCTGTCTGTCTGTCTGTCTGTCTGTCTGTCTGTCTGTCTGTCTGTCTGTCTGTCTGTCTGTCTGTCTGTCTGTCTGTCTGTCTGTCTGTCTGTCTGTCTGTCTGTCTGTCTGTCTGTCTGTCTGTCTGTCTGTCTGTCTGTCTGTCTGTCTGTCTGTCTGTCTGTCTGTCTGTCTGTCTGTCTGTCTGTCTGTCTGTCTGTCTGTCTGTCTGTCTGTCTGTCTGTCTGTCTGTCTGTCTGTCTGTCTGTCTGTCTGTCTGTCTGTCTGTCTGTCTGTCTGTCTGTCTGTCTGTCTGTCTGTCTGTCTGTCTGTCTGTCTGTCTGTCTGTCTGTCTGTCTGTCTGTCTGTCTGTCTGTCTGTCTGTCTGTCTGTCTGTCTGTCTGTCTGTCTGTCTGTCTGTCTGTCTGTCTGTCTGTCTGTCTGTCTGTCTGTCTGTCTGTCTGTCTGTCTGTCTGTCTGTCTGTCTGTCTGTCTGTCTGTCTGTCTGTCTGTCTGTCTGTCTGTCTGTCTGTCTGTCTGTCTGTCTGTCTGTCTGTCTGTCTGTCTGTCTGTCTGTCTGTCTGTCTGTCTGTCTGTCTGTCTGTCTGTCTGTCTGTCTGTCTGTCTGTCTGTCTGTCTGTCTGTCTGTCTGTCTGTCTGTCTGTCTGTCTGTCTGTCTGTCTGTCTGTCTGTCTGTCTGTCTGTCTGTCTGTCTGTCTGTCTGTCTGTCTGTCTGTCTGTCTGTCTGTCTGTCTGTCTGTCTGTCTGTCTGTCTGTCTGTCCTGTGTCTGTCTGTCTGTCTGTCTGTCTGTCTGTCTGTCTGTCTGTCTGTCTGTCTGTCTGTCTGTCTGTCTGTCTGTCTGTCTGTCTGTCTGTCTGTCTGTCTGTCTGTCTGTCTGTCTGTCTGTCTGTCTGTCTGTCTGTCTGTCTGTCTGTCTGTCTGTCTGTCTGTCTGTCTGTCTGTCTGTCTGTCTGTCTGTCTGTCTGTCTGTCTGTCTGTCTGTCTGTCTGTCTGTCTGTCTGTCTGTCTGTCTGTCTGTCTGTCTGTCTGTCTGTCTGTCTGTCTGTCTGTCTGTCTGTCTGTCTGTCTGTCTGTCTGTCTGTCTGTCTGTCTGTCTGTCTGTCTGTCTGTCTGTCTGTCTGTCTGTCTGTCTGTCTGTCTGTCTGTCTGTCTGTCTGTCTGTCTGTCTGTCTGTCTGTCTGTCTGTCTGTCTGTCTGTCTGTCTGTCTGTCTGTCTGTCTGTCTGTCTGTCTGTCTGTCTGTCTGTCTGTCTGTCTGTCTGTCTGTCTGTCTGTCTGTCTGTCTGTCTGTCTGTCTGTCTGTCTGTCTGTCTGTCTGTCTGTCTGTCTGTCTGTCTGTCTGTCTGTCTGTCTGTCTGTCTGTCTGTCTGTCTGTCTGTCTGTCTGTCTGTCTGTCTGTCTGTCTGTCTGTCTGTCTGTCTGTCTGTCTGTCTGTCTGTCTGTCTGTCTGTCTGTCTGTCTGTCTGTCTGTCTGTCTGTCTGTCTGTCTGTCTGTCTGTCTGTCTGTCTGTCTGTCTGTCTGTCTGTCTGTCTGTCTGTCTGTCTGTCTGTCTGTGTCTGTCTGTCTGTCTGTCTGTCTGTCTGTCTGTCTGTCTGTCTGTCTGTCTGTCTGTCTGTCTGTCTGTCTGTCTGTCTGTCTGTCTGTCTGTCTGTCTGTCTGTCTGTCTGTCTGTCTGTCTGTCTGTCTGTCTGTCTGTCTGTCTGTCTGTCTGTCTGTCTGTCTGTCTGTCTGTCTGTCTGTCTGTCTGTCTGTCTGTCTGTCTGTCTGTCTGTCTGTCTGTCTGTCTGTCTGTCTGTCTGTCTGTCTGTCTGTCTGTCTGTCTGTCTGTCTGTCTGTCTGTCTGTCTGTCTGTCTGTCTGTCTGTCTGTCTGTCTGTCTGTCTGTCTGTCTGTCTGTCTGTCTGTCTGTCTGTCTGTCTGTCTGTCTGTCTGTCTGTCTGTCTGTCTGTCTGTCTGTCTGTCTGTCTGTCTGTCTGTCTGTCTGTCTGTCTGTCTGTCTGTCTGTCTGTCTGTCTGTCTGTCTGTCTGTCTGTCTGTCTGTCTGTCTGTCTGTCTGTCTGTCTGTCTGTCTGTCTGTCTGTCTGTCTGTCTGTCTGTCTGTCTGTCTGTCTGTCTGTCTGTCTGTCTGTCTGTCTGTCTGTCTGTCTGTCTGTCTGTCTGTCTGTCTGTCTGTCTGTCTGTCTGTCTGTCTGTCTGTCTGTCTGTCTGTCTGTCTGTCTGTCTGTCTGTCTGTCTGTCTGTCTGTCTGTCTGTCTGTCTGTCTGTCTGTCTGTCTGTCTGTCTGTCTGTCTGTCTGTCTGTCTGTCTGTCTGTCTGTCTGTCTGTCTGTCTGTCTGTCTGTCTGTCTGTCTGTCTGTCTGTCTGTCTGTCTGTCTGTCTGTCTGTCTGTCTGTCTGTCTGTCTGTCTGTCTGTCTGTCTGTCTGTCTGTCTGTCTGTCTGTCTGTCTGTCTGTCTGTCTGTCTGTCTGTCTGTCTGTCTGTCTGTCTGTCTGTCTGTCTGTCTGTCTGTCTGTCTGTCTGTCTGTCTGTCTGTCTGTCTGTCTGTCTGTCTGTCTGTCTGTCTGTCTGTCTGTCTGTCTGTCTGTCTGTCTGTCTGTCTGTCTGTCTGTCTGTCTGTCTGTCTGTCTGTCTGTCTGTCTGTCTGTCTGTCTGTCTGTCTGTCTGTCTGTCTGTCTGTCTGTCTGTCTGTCTGTCTGTCTGTCTGTCTGTCTGTCTGTCTGTCTGTCTGTCTGTCTGTCTGTCTGTCTGTCTGTCTGTCTGTCTGTCTGTCTGTCTGTCTGTCTGTCTGTCTGTCTGTCTGTCTGTCTGTCTGTCTGTCTGTCTGTCTGTCTGTCTGTCTGTCTGTCTGTCTGTCTGTCTGTCTGTCTGTCTGTCTGTCTGTCTGTCTGTCTGTCTGTCTGTCTGTCTGTCTGTCTGTCTGTCTGTCTGTCTGTCTGTCTGTCTGTCTGTCTGTGTCTGTCTGTCTGTCTGTCTGTCTGTCTGTCTGTCTGTCTGTCTGTCTGTCTGTCTGTCTGTCTGTCTGTCTGTCTGTCTGTCTGTCTGTCTGTCTGTCTGTCTGTCTGTCTGTCTGTCTGTCTGTCTGTCTGTCTGTCTGTCTGTCTGTCTGTCTGTCTGTCTGTCTGTCTGTCTGTCTGTCTGTCTGTCTGTCTGTCTGTCTGTCTGTCTGTCTGTCTGTCTGTCTGTCTGTCTGTCTGTCTGTCTGTCTGTCTGTCTGTCTGTCTGTCTGTCTGTGTCTGTCTGTCTGTCTGTCTGTCTGTCTGTCTGTCTGTCTGTCTGTCTGTCTGTCTGTCTGTCTGTCTGTCTGTCTGTCTGTCTGTCTGTCTGTCTGTCTGTCTGTCTGTCTGTCTGTCTGTCTGTCTGTCTGTCTGTCTGTCTGTCTGTCTGTCTGTCTGTCTGTCTGTCTGTCTGTCTGTCTGTCTGTCTGTCTGTCTGTCTGTCTGTCTGTCTGTCTGTCTGTCTGTCTGTCTGTCTGTCTGTCTGTCTGTCTGTCTGTCTGTCTGTCTGTCTGTCTGTCTGTCTGTCTGTCTGTCTGTCTGTCTGTCTGTCTGTCTGTCTGTCTGTCTGTCTGTCTGTCTGTCTGTCTGTCTGTCTGTCTGTCTGTCTGTCTGTCTGTCTGTCTGTCTGTCTGTCTGTCTGTCTGTCTGTCTGTCTGTCTGTCTGTCTGTCTGTCTGTCTGTCTGTCTGTCTGTCTGTCTGTCTGTCTGTCTGTCTGTCTGTCTGTCTGTCTGTCTGTCTGTCTGTCTGTCTGTCTGTCTGTCTGTCTGTCTGTCTGTCTGTCTGTCTGTCTGTCTGTCTGTCTGTCTGTCTGTCTGTCTGTCTGTCTGTCTGTCTGTCTGTCTGTCTGTCTGTCTGTCTGTCTGTCTGTCTGTCTGTCTGTCTGTCTGTCTGTCTGTCTGTCTGTCTGTCTGTCTGTCTGTCTGTCTGTCTGTCTGTCTGTCTGTCTGTCTGTTGTCTGTCTGTCTGTCTGTCTGTCTGTCTGTCTGTCTGTCTGTCTGTCTGTCTGTCTGTCTGTCTGTCTGTCTGTCTGTCTGTCTGTCTGTCTGTCTGTCTGTCTGTCTGTCTGTCTGTCTGTCTGTCTGTCTGTCTGTCTGTCTGTCTGTCTGTCTGTCTGTCTGTCTGTCTGTCTGTCTGTCTGTCTGTCTGTCTGTCTGTCTGTCTGTCTGTCTGTCTGTCTGTCTGTCTGTCTGTCTGTCTGTCTGTCTGTCTGTCTGTCTGTCTGTCTGTCTGTCTGTCTGTCTGTCTGTCTGTCTGTCTGTCTGTCTGTCTGTCTGTCTGTCTGTCTGTCTGTCTGTCTGTCTGTCTGTCTGTCTGTCTGTCTGTCTGTCTGTCTGTCTGTCTGTCTGTCTGTCTGTCTGTCTGTCTGTCTGTCTGTCTGTCTGTCTGTCTGTCTGTCTGTCTGTCTGTCTGTCTGTCTGTCTGTCTGTCTGTCTGTCTGTCTGTCTGTCTGTCTATACATACATACATACATACATACATCATACATACATACATACATACATACATACATACATACATACATACATACATACATACATACATACATACATACATACATACATACATACATACATACATACATACATACATACATACATACATACATACATACATACATACATACATACATACATACATACATACATACATACATACATACATACATACATACATACATACATACATACATACATACATACATACATACATACATACATACATACATACATACATACATATATATATATATATATATATATATATATATATATATATATATATATATATATATATATATATATTTATATATATATATATATATATATATATATATATATATATATATATATATATATATATATATATATATATATATATATATATATATATATATATATATATATATATATATATATATATATATATATAATATATCACCCACTCCACATCAGGTCTTTTCGCTTTGCGGATCCCTGATGAGTCCCTGAACAGGTCGGAAGGGCGTTGAAAGATCGGAGGGGCCCCTAGACGATCTGAAGGGACACTGGGTCTTTCAACAGTAAGAATGCAGTTGTCCAGGGAATAAAACTCAAAATTTTCGCACCGCTCCGCGGTGCAATTTATTTAAGAGTGGGGAAATAATGACCTTTTGATTTTGTTCGCAACAATTTATTAGGCTACCGTTATGGATTTAAAATTCTTTTATTTAAATTTAAGAATTAAATAAAATTATTCCCAAATTCAAAGTTGTAAGTTGGAAAAAATAAAAAACAAGTACCTTGTGTACTTCAAGGTCATTGACATTCGTCCTTCCCTACCATTGTTTACATCGAGTGCGGCATTTTTGGAGGCTCTGTGACGTTTCCGATCAAACTGATCCGTGAAGCAATCCGTGAAGCATCCGTGATGCATGACTGACTATCAGTATACGTCATGAATAGCAACAACATGCAAACTATACCAACTCGAATGAAATAAGGGAGGAATGATTTGAACCCCAGGCAAGCAAGTATTGGCAAAGCACTCGGCACTGCGCCAAAATAGCAAAAGGCGAAGGAAATGCATATTGGACACAATATTATTACGTCATAAGTTTCTGAAGTGTCAACTACTATGAAATACAGTGATAGAATACCTTTAATAATGATTAACAAGAAAATTCAAACTTTAAAAAAATGAATAAGTCTTTAATTAGCTTTGAACTCAAAATCAGATATATTTTGCAATGCTACACAAGAATGACACCAGTGACGCCATTAACGAAGCTTGCTACGGGACTTGGGTATACTAATCAGGAACAACTCGCCACATGCGGAACTTTATATACTTTTGGGGTTGTAGCTACAACTGCATCCTCAAAAACTACAACCCCAATCATTAATATTACAACCCCAACATTGCCAGTGAATGCGCCTACCCAAGTAAATACATACAGTAAATGATACGCAAAACTAAAGGATTTTTCACCAAAGGAATTTTTAATAACAATCATGACAAAACAATTAATACATATATGAACACAGAAAAGGACAAACTTTAAAATGTTAGTAAAGTTTGTCATAAAATAACATTTAAAATCCAACAATAGGTAGTACAACATGTTATCCCAAAATACTGAGAAAGACTATGTAGGTACCCAGGGGTGTAGGGTCATATTCATTGGGTCATAAACACTATAGAACAACACTACCTACTGACAAACGGGTAACATTTTTGTCAATTTCAGACACCCACAAAATGGCAATCTATAGGTGTTAACATAAAAACATGAGCAAAACAAGATTGAGTGTAGCATATTTTACATTGGGCTTAGTTCTGGATAGGTCACACATTTAACATTAGAGTGCACCCTTACGCGGTTGTGCAAAAGTTATATTACATTTTGAGCTAAATATGCTGGTGAAATTGACACTTAAAGGAAATAATGACCTTTTGATTTTGTTAGCAACAATTTCTTAGGCTACCGTTATGGTTTTAAAATTATTTTATTTAAATTTAAGAATTAAATAAAATTATTCCCAAATTCAAGTTGTAAGTTTGGAAAAAATACAAAACAAGTACCTTGTGTACTTCATGAGGTCATTGACAAATTCGTCCTTCCCTACCATTGTTTGCATCGAGTGCGGCATATTTGGAGGCTCTGTGACATTTCCGATCAAACTGAGCGCTGCTCGGACACACGCTAGTAGCGCTTTCGTTCTCCATGGCAACCAGGCGTCAGCCAATCAAAGCCAGAAAGGGATACGTTCTGGCTTTTCATTGGCTCACACCTGGTTGCCATGGAGAACGAAAGCGCTACTAGCAACAACTCGCCACAATGGTTAAGTGCGCGAGAAGCATGACAATGCTTTGTAAACAAATCGCCGACGCTAAATAGGTCGCCGTCGATGTGCATCGATGAGCTTCCGATTTAATTGCCAGTTTTGTGTTATTGTTTGTCAGTTTTTTTGGGAAAAATTATTATTTTTCATGATAATATAAAGCATAGTGTTATATACAGCCACAGACAAATTATACAATACTCTTAATGTTGAAAACAAATGAATTTATTTTAAAAAATTGAGGGTCGCAACCACTAACTATGCCGCCGTTGATGTGCATCGATGAGCTTCCGATTTTATTGCCACTTTTTCCAATCGCTGTTAGTTTTAGAAGATCGTCGGGCATATAATCACAACAAGCAGAACGCACAATATATTTTCCACTCCATTGCGTAAAAAAAACAATACGGAAAAGCCCGCAGTTTGATGAGGACCAAAAGTACTTGCAAGTACCGGTCGTTAAAAGTGTGGAACGCTTATCAGCTTTAACTTAAAATATCTTTCGGTAGGAAAGTTTTCATGCAAAATGTGATGAATTTACAATATATTTGGTCTCGTCTGGCGATTTCAAGTGCTAACTCCATTTTTGTGGAAAAAGGTCATTATTTCCTTTAATGAAGAACTTGAACAATATTATACATATTTTGGTGTGTGAAAGATGTGAAGGCATACCAATCATCCTGAGCTGGAAAAAGACCACAAATAATCATAGACCCAAATCATATGAGTTTAAATTTAGGATTAATTTACCACAACCTTCAATTTTTAGCCAGACAAACATTATTTTCACAAGATATACCTGGTCATGGTGTTGAAAAGTAGAGGGCCACATCAGTAAAAGTCATTTTAAAAGAGGAATAGCCTAATCCAACATCAATCAAACAAAAACGCATGTGAAAACAGCATAAATATTGAAAGCAATATACAAGGCTTAATAAATGTACATATTTGACATAGCTGAGTCATATTTGTCTCTTTTATTCAGCTACGTGCAAATTAGCAGTAGATTGATATTGCTCAGTAGTATCAATCTATTGGGGGAATCTAAAATTTGAGGCACGTAGCCTCAGAATTTCCTGAAACTTGGCAGGTACGTCCTCCTTGCCACGCTGAACACGAAAAACCTAAAATTAGTCTAGAACGCGGGCTACTTTCAGAGTTATACTGTTTTATAGATCTACAGTTTTGAGTCCCGTCGCCTCAGAATCGCCTGAAACTTGGCAGGTAGACCCTCCTTGCCACGCTGAACACGAAAAACGTAAGATTAGCCTGGAACACGGGGTACTTTCAGAGTTATAGATTTGTTTAAGTTTTGAATGTCTGTCTTCCTTTATTTTGAAACGACTGCGCAGGAATTGGAAGCTTTCCGCGTCAAGTTAGCCAGATATTCAACTGACAGACATTCAAAACTTAAAACGTTATGACTTTAAAAGTAGCCCGTATTCCAGGATAATTTTACGTTTTTCGTGTTTAGCGTGGCAAGGAGGACCTACCTGTCAAGTTTCAGGCAATTTTGAGGCGACGGGCCTCAAAATTATAGATTGGGCAATATCAATCAGCTGCTAATTTCACATACGTCTTTTATTATTCCTAAAAGGCAGGGTATTAACCCTCGCCCTACGGGGGGGGGGGGGGGGCCTGACAGAACCCTGAGGGTTTTCTTGAATAATTTTTTACACATGCAATGCATCTTGCTGAAATTTTTGGTAGTTGAGTTTTACAACAATTATACGTAGGCTGTAAAACTTTAATTGAAATTGGTTGAGTAGTTTTGGAGATAATCATGTTTTGATGACGTCATGTTGGTAAAAAATTATAAATATTTGCAAAATCGTAGAAAACAGAGTTTTGAAACAAATTGCAAACGCAATTCACCAAAGATACAAAATAGCATTCTCTTTAAAATAGCGATCTCGGATTTCCAAAATTTTGGGGTTTTGACCCCTAGTTGTTGTTTTTTAAATCCCCACAAAATCAAAATTTTCAAAGATATTAGAAAAACCGGAATTCATGTGAGAGTACTGAGTATGGACAATACCCATAGCAAATTTAAAAGCAATATCTTCATTTTTGACTGAGTGATAGCTCTCTAAGTTTAAAAAACTGATGACGTCATTTTTTTTAAATAATTTTGTTTACTTTTTTTTTGACAAGATACGAACAAATAATTACCTTTTTTGTATTTCTGATCCAAAACTGGTCTAGGAACATGCCTTTTTATTTACATTTATCAATTTCTAATTTTGAGGTTTTCTGCATGGCAAAATCTCTGTTCCGGACGTGGTAAGTCCGAGGTCATTCACTTGACCTGGAAGGTCACCCGTTGACCTGAAACCTAAAATTCGCATACTGTTAGATTCCTCTCATGACAGGCAACATGCTGGTTCTTACCGCATTGCTCAAAGTTACTTGGTTTGGAAGTTAACAGGGGGGCCTGTCAGACCCCCCCCCCCCACACGTAGGGCGAAAGTGAAAAAAGCTCCCGTAGGGAGAGGATTAATCCATCACCGAAATGACCACTTTCTCATTGACTTCCATGTTAAAGCATCACCATTTATTTCTCAAGCTTTTATCCTAACCTAACCTAACCTAACCTTACCTCACCTCACCTCACCTCACTCACCTCACCTCACCTCACCTCACCTCACCTCACCTCACCTCACCTCACCTCACCTCACCTAACCTAACCCTTGGAGCCAGTTTACATATATTTAAAGAAGTCCATCGGCCGAAGCCCGAAATCCTCAATATGTTGTGACGTTTTGGTGATTTTAAGTCATTTACGGTGATAAAGTTAGTTATTCGGTGATGGGATTAATGTATTGCCTTACTAAAATAATACTGTTTGGTTCTCGCCTAATTTGTTTGCCTTGTGCATGGGTGGAGAATCCTATAGGGCAGCCCCGGCTGCGGGCCGGGGCAACCTCAAAGTTGCCTCGGCGGGCCGGGGCAGCCATTTTTTAGAGACGTTTTTTGCAAGACCTTAGCTATTATTTAAAAAGAATAAAGAAACGCAAATATAATCCCAGCATAAAAATGCATACTTGGTACGACTATCTGTGAAAAATATGGGTAAAATTGCGCTTTCGGTGCGCTTTCGAAATGGGGGGGGGGGGGGGGGGGTAGTCAAAGGAGGCTGAGCCTTGCCAACTTTGTCTTAGTGAACACCTCGGGCAGGTCAGAAAACTTATATTTCGGGGGAGGCACAGTTGGGGTCGCTATCTCCGGTCTAAAAGAGGCATATTGTCCGATCTAAAGGGGTGCCGCCGGCACTCACGACTCAAGGGGCGCCACCTGCACTCGAGAGTGGCACCTTCGGTGTCCAGACGCCCAGGAGAGGCGCCCTCAATCGTGATTCCCCCCGCATGTCCATGAAGTTAGCGACGGATTCGGATTCGAATTCAGCGTCGAGTAGCGATTCGCTTCACAATGTGGTGACAGGTCAATTGGGGCACGCTGACCACGAAATGGCATTCATTTTGACATTCACGGTAATCTTAGCCGAAGTTATTGTCCGATCGCCAAAATAATGGTCTCATTCGATTACTCGGGTCAGTATATAGCCGTAGCCTTCGCAACCTCACTCGTAGCAAATGACATTGGCCCTCAATTGCAAGATCAATGGCGATTGGATGATAACTTCGGGTGGTTTTGAGTCCTTTGACCTTGAAATTGAGGGTCAAGGTCATTTTCCACGAGTGAGGTTGCAAAGGTTACGGCAGATACTGACCCGAGGAATCTAATGAGACCATTATTTTGGCAATCGGCTTCTAACTTCGGGTCGTTTTGAGCCGCCCCGTCATATGGCCTTGAAAATGAGGGTCAATGTCATTTGCCACGAGTGAGTTTGCGAAGGCTGTGGCTAGATATTAACCCGAGGAATCGAATGAGACCATTATTTTGGCGATCGGACAATAACTTCGGGTTATTTGTCCTTTGACCTTGAAAATGAGGGTCAAGGTCATTTGCCTCCAGTGAGGTTTCGAAAGCTGCGCCTAGATATTGGCTCGAGGAATAGAATGATACCATTATTTTGTTTTGCGATCGGACAATAACTTCGGGTCGTTTTGAGCCACCCCGTCCTTTGACCTTGAAGATGATTTTGAAGATGACCTTGAATGTCAAAATGAATGTCATTTGCGTGATCAGCGTGCCCCAATTCAACTGTTCCCACATTTTGAAGCAAATCGCTACTCGACGCTGAATTCGAATCCGATTCATCACTAACTTCACGGACCGCCACGTGCCACGTGACCCCTAGGGCCCCTTGGTTGCGCCCCTGTCCTCGGCCGGGGCAAATTTGAAAATAATTATCCACCCATGGCCTTGTGAGTTGTGGAAAATATCAAATATGTTATAAGTATTTTTATATCTCACTGTAATATATAAAAGGACCGGACCTGGACCATCACCAGGAGGAGGTGCCTTTCTTGCAAGAAATGGCTAGTTGCTGAATCACACCATTTATGTACAACCTTAATATTGATATTGGCTGATTATTGTTGTGTGAGCTACCATGAGGTAGTCTTTGCCTACTTTGACCCAACATGATACTTTCAATTTGTTTAAGATTCCACACCTCGCTGTTGCTAAAATACGCCAGTAATGAGGTAATACAACCTATGTTCATTCTAAGGTGTTAAACTTCAATTTTGCACATACTTCGTTTGTATCATTAGTCGCTTTTACTACCCCTCCCCCCCCCCCCCCCCCCCCCCCCCGGTCGCCGACCCAATTACAACCCCAACGAAAAACAAAAAGTTCCGCCTCTGCAACTCGCCACAAATGGTTAAGTGCGCCGAGAAGCATGACAATGACTTTGTAAACAAATCGCCGACGCTAAATAGGTCGCCGTCGATGTGCATCGATGAGCTTCCGATTTATTTGCCAGTTTTGTGTTATTGTTTGTTAGTTTGTTTGGGATAATTTTTTTATTTTTCATGATAATATAAAGCATAGTGTTATATACAGCCAAAGACAAATTATACAAAACTCCTAATGTTGAAAACAAAGGAATCGATTTTCACAAATTGAGGGTCGCAACCATTAACTATGCCACCGTTGATGTGCATCGATGAGCTTCCGATTTTATTGCCACTTTTTCCAATCGCTGTTAGTTTTAGAAGATCGCCGGGCATATAATCACAACAAGCAGAACGCACAATTTATTTTCCACTCCATTGCGTAAAAAAGCAATACGGGAAAAGCCCGCAGTTTGATGAGGACCAAAAGTACTTGCAAGTACCGATCGTTAAAAGTGTGGAACGCCTTATCAACTATAACTTGAAATATCTTTCGGTAGGAAAGTTTTCATGCAAAATGTGATGTGTATATATTTTGGCCTCGTCTGGCGATTTCAAGTGCTAACTCCATTTTTTTGTGGGGAAAAGGTCATTATTTCCCTTTAAGTTCCAGGTCTTAACCCGCGCACTGTAGGGGCTTTGTGCCGAACACGAACTGCAGGGGGGTTGATTTCCGCCCCCCCCCCCTGAGATCTTGAAAACTACGCTACGTAGCGAGAAGCGGAAAACGGCATTTGATAGCTTGATACATGTTCTATCGTAAGTATTTCAGTATTGTTTTAGGTCAGGTCAAAATTGAGGTCATCATAGGTCATCAAAGGTCAAATTTTCCAGTTTTTTTTTCTGTTTTAGGACATCGCTCCAGAAATTCCCATATATCTAAGAAACTATGCTAGTTAGAAACAAACGGAAAAAACAAACGCCAGCCAGTGAAATTTGCAATCGGTAAGGTGTCCTCCAATTTTATATCAGGTCAACATTTCAGGCTGGAGGTCAAAAAGGGGAAAAATGTTTTTTTTTTTATAGCTAAATCGTTTTTCGCTATTAACTTTTTACTTAATAAAGATAACGGAAAACTGTTTATGCCATTGTGTTGATATTGTCAAGGCGCTTCGAATGATATACATGGTGACCTTGTTAAGTTAACGTAAAAAATTGACCTCAGGTCAACGTCAAGTAGTGACCCAAGTAGGGCATGTTGCATATGGGAAGACGTATATCGACGAGACAAACACATTGATGTCTGTTTTACATCTCTATCTTCATTATGTCGGGAGTTATTGACAAAAAAGGTGATGGTGACCTCGCATGACCTCAAATGACCCAATAGGGGTCACTGAACAACACTTGCACTTGAATCATCAATAATATCCTATAATAACATGATCCAGAAGTAATTGGACTAATATCATGCATATCCATGAAATAGGAAGCATTTGTATATTTCCCCATTGGCTTATTATGGAGAGGTTACGAAATTGACCTGACCTTAGGTCACCGATATCAAAATTCCGCGATATACGAATTGTAAGTACTTATGCCCTCATGACATCCTGTAATTTTCAAACTGATCGGTGAAAAACTCTGGCTTTGGCACAACTGCAAACATTTTTGGAGGTGGGGTCACTTGACCTGGTCTGGTGCCCTGACCTGAGATGACCCGAGTTTTTTTCCTCAAAGTGTGCGCAATTGATTTCCTAACATGTGTGCCAAAACCCGGCGGCGCTGCGCGCCGCCGTTTTTTCGATATCTTTGAAAAACCTGGGGGGGGGGGGGAGGGCGGAAATCCCCCCCCCCGCTGCACTGCACGGGTTAAAGGAAATCATTTACCTTCAACATTAGTGTTAAACTGAGATAGCAGTTTTGTAGCCCGTGTTGAGAAACCCCTATCTGCAAGTTTTCTGGACTGAAAAGACTCCAGCCGAATATATTTGAGTTTTTGGCGAAGGAATGCGGTGCTGGCGAAAGAATGTTGTACTGGTTCTAGCCCGGGCAGAGGCTATACCATCAGCCAATCAGCTTGCAGCTGGTGCTAGCAAGCTAACGCCGGCCGCCGGTTGGCACATCTCCAATGCGAGTCTATCTTTGTGTCATTGTGAACCCCGCTTTAGACAAGCTAAGTGGCTGTTGGATAGCTCTGTTGTTTTGTGTATTTTTTGAGGAACCACATTAGATTTAGATATAATGATTAGATATTTAGTTTTGTGGATCGTTTAGGTATTATATTTAAGCATTCATAGTTAGCTGTTACCTCTTACTTGCTTTTTAAAGGACTTTTCATTCTAGCTTGTGTGCGCCACAATTGTCTTGGTCTTATTTTTTTGTTATTAGTTGCAGGGTTGGATAAGTAGATATTTTTTAGAAAATTAGGGATAATTAAGGTGTATTTAGTATTTAGTTTATTTAAGGATTAGATATTTAGTCTAGTATTAGGTGCACTCATAGCTGATTTGTGTCACTAGCTTTACTTAGATCTAGTTAAGGTTTAGAAGAAGAAAAAACAAACAAAAAAACAAAAAAAGTTAAGTTAAGTTAGTTAAGTATTGAAAAGTGCATAGTACCTAAGTTATATACCTAAGTTACTAGTGTATTCAAATGAGCATGACTAGGATGCAGGCGAAGGTAGCAGAGCTAGAGGCCCTCCAGGCTAGGGTAGCAGAGCTTGAGGCGCAGTTAAGTAAGTGTAGGTGTAGAGATGAGCCGCAGGAGGGTGTAGCTCCTGACCAGGGAACGTATGCGCAGATCGTGGTTAGGGGGTCAGAAAAGGAGCCTACAGGATCAGGGACCATTGGTAGTTTTGATAGGGGCATAAGGGAGGAGGATAAGGCAAAGGTGGATAGTGCGGCTGGGGTTTGGAAGTGTGTTGGAGGGTCACGTTTCTGGAGACTCAACATTGTGGAAAGTAATGCTAGGGCCACAGACAGTAAGGATGAGGAGGGGTGCTGGGTAATGGAGGGTGGTAGCAGAATCTGGAGGAGGAAGAGGGAAGGGGATCAGGAGGGATGGACAAAAGTTCAGGGTAGAGTCAGGCAGTACAGCCCCAGAGAACATCCGCAGGTTACAATAGCAAATAGGTTCAGTGCGTTAGAGTCAGCAGCTGAAAGTGACAGGGAAGAGATTCAGCATTTAGTGGGTGGGGACTCAAGGGTAAGGCCCTTAAGGCGAACATTCTGTGGGAAGAGGGACAGATGTATAGTCAAACCAGGGGCAAGAGTAGTTGATATGGGCCCTGCCATTGAGGCAGAACTTGGTAGGAGTAGCCCGGAGACAGTTATACTACAGGTGGGGGTGAACGACATAGCACCTAGGCAGAGTGTGAGAATAGTAGCGGAGTACCGGAGCCTGCTGCAGAGGTTGAAGGAGTCCAGGAAACCAGTCATTGTGACTGGCATCCTCCCTCGCTGTGGAGCCAGTGAGGAGTGGTACTCGAGAGCTCTGTCTGTGAACAGCTCAGTTCAGAACTTATGTTCAGCTATGGGGCTTAGTTATGTAGACTTATGGGATCAGTTCTATGAGTGGCGTAGGTACTATATGAAGTATGGGCTTCACTTATCGGATGAGGGGGCAAGGGCTTTGGGAGATGCCTACAGAAGTGTCATTCAGGGAAACTAGGTAGGAGGGGGGGGGGGGGGGGTCAGGGACGCTAGTACTAGGGCATCAGGAAGTAAGCATTGGTAGAAGTTCATGTCAGAATAGGACAGTAGATCATAATTCCCTCAGAACTAGTAGAGTCAGCTCAAAGTATAAGATCACATGTGTGTTGCTGAATGCCCAAAGTATTAGGTCTAAATTTGATGAGTTTGAGTGTTATGTTGCCCTTGAAAAGCCTGATATCATTTGTGTAACCGAGACATGGGTTAGTGAGGGGTATAATAGGGATAGGCTACAGGATTTCGAGTTACAAGGGTATAACATGTTCTCATACTGCAGAGAATCACGGCAGGGGGGCGGAGTGTTTGTATATGTAAATAGCTTGTACTGCACTACTAGAGTTGATGATTCTAGTAAAGTAAAAGAAGTAGAATCAATCTGGCTTGACATTAAAATTGGTACAGGAAACAGAGGAAGGTTGAGGATAGGTGCATTTTACAGACCAGGGAATCTTCCAAGGAACTCCCAAGCTGAAACAGACCAAGATATTTGTGAGGAAATACGTAGGAACTTTCGGGCTCAGTGTCTTATTATGGGAGATTTTAACTTAAGAGGATACGAAAGTATAGCAGAGGAAACAAATGAGTGTAGGTTGTATAGGCAAATCTTTGAAGAGGAGCTTTTCATGCATCAGTTTGTAACAGAGCCAACCAGACATTGCTCCATTCTAGACCTTGTATTCTCAGACAACAGTGATCTAGTTAGTGACATAAGTATTTGTGCAGGTCTAGGAACCAGTGATCACAATATGGTTAAATTCAATATCTCATCAGAAATGAGGCCCAAAGATAACCTTATTATGGTTCCAAACTTCAGCCGGGCTGATTTTGATGGTATTAGAAATGACCTCGCACAGATAAAATGGAACGTTGAGTTGGCAGGTTTAGATGCATGTGAGGCCTGGAATGTTTTCAAAGCTAGATTAAGCCAAATTCAGAATCGGCATATACCCCTCAGGCACAAACGTAACAGAACCAAGGGCAAACCAGTTTGGCTTACCCCAGCAGTAAGGAGTGCTATACAAGCTAAAAGAAGTGCATTTGACATTTTGAAGGGATCTTCACTAGATATAAATCAGAAGGCCTACCAGAATGCAAGAAATTCAGTTAAGAAAAAGGTCAGAGCAGCTAAAAGGGCAAAGGAACTTGATTTAGCTAGACATTGTAATGCAGATAGTAAGAAGTTCTTCAGTTTTTATAAGTTCAGTACAGTTTCCAAAAATATAGGTCCATTTAAGGTAGATGATGTGTTAGTTAGCAAGGACAGTGAAATGGTTGAAGTGCTTAATGATCAGTTTCAATCTGTCTACTATCGAGGACCAGAGTAGTATTGCAGCACTTCAGCCTGAGCTAGAGACAGAGGAGACTATAGGAGAGCTAGGTGGCATAAGTAGTGAACTTGTTCTAGAATATATAAAGAAAGTAAGGCCTAACAAGGCAGAAGGACCTGATGAAATCCATGCTAGACTTTTAAGAGAATCTGAAAGGGAGTTGTCGGTTCCATTAGCCATAATATTTTCTAAATCACTCGCAGATAGTAAAATTCCATTTGATTGGAAAAGAGCAAATGTTGTTCCTATTCATAAAAAGGGAGATAGAAGTAAAGAGGAAAGCTATAGACCGGTTAGTCTGACCTCATTAGTCTGCAAGGTGCTTGAATCAATCATCAAAGATAAGATTGTTGAATTCTTGGAGCAAAATGAACTCATCAAGGATACACAGCATGGCTTTAGGAAGGGCCGTTCTTGTTTAACTAATCTTCTGGAGTTTTTGGATGTTGCAACAGATAGCTTTGATCAGGGTAAACAGCTAGATGTAGCTTTTCTTGATTTCAGTAAAGCATTTGACAAAGTCCCCCATACAAGACTGGGGTTGTAACTTAAAATTCATGGGATCAGGGGCAAGATTCTGGATTGGATAGAAACGTGGCTTTCAGGACGCCAGCAAAGGGTTATATTGAATGGGTGCCAATCACAATGGAAGGAGGTTCTCAGTGGGGTTCCACAGGGCTCAGTCCTGGGCCCATTGCTTTTTATAATATTTGTGAATGCAATTGAGAACAGTATAGACAGCAAAGTCTTGAAATTTGCAGACGATCTCAAAGTTGTCAGGATTATTAGAGGGAAAACATGATCAGGATGTTTTTCAATCAGATCTGGACAAGCTAGTTGAGTGGTCTGAAGCATGGCAGATGAAATTCAATTTGAGTAAATGTAAGATTATGCACGCTGGACGGGTTAGCAGTAAACATAGGTATGAAATGGGTGGGCAGAAAATGGAGCAGATTGAAAAGGAAAGAGATTTAGGTGTCGTGGTAAACAATAGACTATCAGCGTCAGACCAGGTTGTAGAAGCTAGGAAAAAGGCACTTAGAATGCTAGGGGCCATTAACAGAAATGTTTCCTACAAGAGTGAAAAGGTAATAACAAAACTGTATTGTGCATACGTTAGACCACATTTGGAGTATTGTGTACAAGCCTGGTCTCCAACATATGAGAAAGATTGCTGGTTGTTAGAAAGAGTTCAAAAAGGGCAACAAAAATGGTTAATTGTCTTGGTAGTTTACCTTATGAAGATATATTAAAGAAATTGGGTATGTTTTCACTTAGATATAGAAGGCTAAGAGGAGATCTAATTGAAGTCTTCAAATTTGTAAATAGTCAGCATTCTGGATATTTAAAGGGTATGTTTGAGTTCAATAGGGAAAATCGAGGTAGAGGTCATCAGCATAAACTCATTATGAAACAAAGTAGGACTAGGCTACGACAGTCATTTTCAGTAGAAGGGTTGTAGGACATTGGAATATGCTACCAGGGGATGTCGCTGATGCAGTGACACTTGCTTCCTTCAAAATTAGATTAGATAAATACTTTACAGAGAAGGGATTAGTTCATAAATACTCGTGGGATTAGCCTTCTTTTATGCAGGTAGAGTAAGGTGATTTGAAGGGGCGAGACTGGTGGAGGGGGGGGGGGGTGGGGTGGGGTGGGGTGGGGTGGGGTGGGGTGGGGTGGGGTGGGGTGGGGTGGGGTGGGGTGGGGTGGGGGTGGGATGGGGTGCAACCTCGGATGGGCCCAAGAGGCTCTTTGTTGCACTTTTCTTTAATGTCTGTATGTATATTTGTCTTTATCTTTACGCGACTACTTTCGAATCTGATTGGCTGAACCATTTTTTACATTCGCGTGACGTCAGGACTCTGACTCTGAGAGTATGCATATAGTTTTGATAAACAATACAAATTTACGGCCTTCTGTCCTGAATCGGCGCGATATAAGGCCATTTTTGACAATATAAAAAGAAATTGTATTAAACAAATATAATCAAATCGTGTTGGGTAAAAAATTTCCACGGTGAACTATTTCCTTTAAGCTTACAAAAATATTCTAAGTTGGTATAGCTGATTCCAAATTGGTGTCGCTGGTTCCAAAGTTGATATGGCAGTTTGCTAACTCCAGCTCCTAAAAGTTGGTATGACCCATGCCATACCTGTCATACTGCATTTTCCATCCTTGTAACGTGCCTTTTCATCCGTTTTGTTTGACCCTTTCAACGCTTGGGAAGGGGGCCCTTTCAACGCTCGGGAAGGGGCCCTTTCGAGGCGCCCCCCCCTCCATGGACGAAATCCTGGCCACGTGCCTGGCCCTGCCTATCTGTACACGGCCCTCTTCCAGTCTTTAGGGGCCCGGTCGATCTGCAGTGTCCCAGCCAATCTGTAGAGTGAGTGTAGAGGGCACTCTGCCGGCCTTTAGCGGGCCCTGCCGATCTGCAGATGGCTATCTTCCGGCCTTTAGAGACCCCTGCCGATCTGTAGAGGGCTCTCTGCTGGCCTTTAGAGGGTCCTGTGGTGGTAGAGGTGGTCTGCCGGTCGAGCGCCGGTGAGGCTCTCGAAGGAAGACTAGTGAAAGTTCTCATTGTTTTTCAGTGTACCCTAGTAACGTCTGAGAGGAGTACAAGGCTTTGTAATGTAGGCTTTGATTTTGACTCGAACTCGGGCTGCCACTACCAGGAAAGGTCAGAAGCCCAGCGCTCTCCCACTGAGCTACAGGGGCGGACAAATCGCTCGTTTTTCCGTACTATCGAAGGCTTTTTAATGTTAGTGTCATAATTCCTACCCCAGAATCCAAATCACTGCACAATAATTTAGATGGGGCCGAATTAATGCATTGTACTGCAATAGAAGTTGCTGTGAGGATAAATAAAGCTTAGATATTCCGATAACTCCTATATATTACGGCTTATCACACATATTACACTATATATGACTTCCATTTACGATTTTCATCTACAAGAACTCCTAAGTATTTAATGCATGGGTTTCTCGTGCTTGGTGTATCATTTAATACTATGTCAGGATCTTGTCACGTCGCTGATCTTGAATAGATTTGGTAATTTGTCTTTGATGCATTCAGTGATAATATATTTACATGGAACAACTCGTTATTTTTGGAATTAATTCATCAATCTTTATTTGCAGCTCTTCAACATCTCTAGCTTGAATATAAATTGTCGTATATTATCAGCAAATAAGTAAAAGGTACCTATAAATAAAAGAGGACATAAAATTAACTCTGTGGGACACCAATTTTCATCATTTGTTTCTTAGATGCAATTGCCATTTTATGCCTCTTATTAATATATGACTATTGTGTTGTAGAAACCTCTCGTATAACAATGCGGTGTATTTTTTTCAAGAGAATTGCTAAGCAAACTGTATCCAAAGCTTTCTGTAAATAAAGGTGGAGCATGTTATTTCGTTATTTTGTAGAGATTTTGTAAACTTCATCGTACATTTACACAATCGGCATGTACATACTGTGTTGTTTCCTAAATCCGAATTGAAGAAAATCCAGAATAATATTTGCATTAACCCGCGCCCCGCTGGAGGTGTCAGAATCCCCCCCCCCCCCCATCCCGGATTTTCTCAATAACTTGAAACAATGATATATATCGACGTCAATGCTTCAGTACCTTATGCTGCATCAATTATACGTCATATCACAACATTTCAATGAAAATGATGGATTACTTTGGGAGATAATGACGTTTTAATCACGTCATGTCATATAATTGTTGGTGGAAAAAACAATACATGCTTGAAAGATCGTAGAAATTCGAGTTTTGATGAAAAATGCAAATACAAAATCTTGAAAAAAGGGAGATGAAAAAAATATTAAAAATAGCTATCTCGGATTTTCGAAATTTTGTGTTTTTAACTCCCAAAAATGAGAAGAAGAAAAAATGTGTCGTCGAAAACTTATTTGTCGTTGTTTTACAACATACACCGTACTGTACTGTTTTAATTATGTGGGCACCCCTTGGCTGCGAGGGCCCCTCTAATCCCATTCCCCCCCCCCCCCCCCCCCCCCCCTGTGCGAAATCCTCCCTACGCCCCTGCGCCCCCCCCCCGTTGCAAAATCCTGGCTGCGCCCCTGCTTATTTATTAATTATTATTATGAGAAAGAGACGCGGGACGAGGCTACGGGGCAGGGATTCGGGACTGATTTACTGCACTGTGATACGGACTGGGGTGCGAGACTGATATAAGGGATTAGGCTAAGGGACCGGGAACGGGATACGGGAACGGGATACGAGAACGGTATAAGGGAACGGGATACGGGAACGGGATACGGGAATGGGATACGGGAATGGGATACGGGAATGGGATACGGGAATGGGATACGGGAATGGGATACGGGAACGGGATACGGGAACGGGATACGGGAACGGGATACGGGAACGGGATACGGGAACGGGATACGGGATACGGGATACGGGAACGGGAACGGGAACGAGAACGAGATACGGGAACGGGAACGGGATACGGGAACGGGATACGGGAACGGAAACGGGATACGGGAACGGGATACGGGATACGGGAACGGGATACGGGAACGGGATACGGGAACGGTATACGGGAACGGGATACGGGAACGGGATACGGGAACGGGATACGGGAATGGGAACGGGATACGGAAACGGGATATGGGAACGGAATACGGGAACGGGAACGGGATACTGGAACGGGATACGACTTACGAGAACGGGATACGGAAACGTGATACATGATATGAGAACGTGATACGCGATACGTGATACGTGATACGTGATACGTGATACGTGATACGGGATACGGAAACGGGATACGGAATACCGAAACGGGATACGGAAGCTGGATACGGAAATGGGATACGGAAACGAGATACGGAAATGGGATACGGAAACGGGATACGGAAACGGGATACGGAAACGGGATACGGAAACGGGATACGGAAACGGGATACGGAAACGGGATACGGAAACGGGATACGGAAACGGGATACGGAAACGGGATACGGAAACAGGATACGGAAACGGCATGCGGGACCGAGATACGGGAACGAGGTACGGGAACGAGGTACGGGAACGAGGTACGGGAGCGAGGTACGGGAACGAGGTACGGGAACGAGGTACGGGTTCGGGACGTGTGAAATAACTTTGGCGCACCAGACTTCTCTTTGATGTATCAGTAGCGTACCCAGGATTCACTCCAGGAGGGGGCAATTTTTGATCAGGGCGCATTAAGTACCCCCACCAAAAAAACTAACCGGATTTGGCCCACTATATTTTGAAAGGGCATATTTTCACTATTTGTATTCTTTAAAAAAAAAACAATCATTCATTTTTGTTTACCGAAGGGGGCACGTACAGACCTTCAGGGGGGGGGGCAATTGCCCCGTTTGCCCCCCCCCCCCCCCCCTTGTGTACGCCTATGTGATGTATACATTTGGTAAAAATGAATCGTCAAATGTAACAATCTGTCATCAACATGCGTAATCCTGGTCCCCTAGTAAATCAGTTTTCTTATATGTTGAGTATATGATGGTTCGTCCCACATCGATTTATACTGCATGTGAATATTGAGCGCCTGCCAAACACGAACGTCTACGACCCAAGTCGCAAAACAAGCCGGCCACCGCATCGGCGAGTCCTTCAGTTACCTTGGAAGTAGTACGGGCGCCTAGCAGACTCCGCTTGATGGTGTCACACCACTCACACACTGGTTCGCAGTCCACTGGGCTCGCGGGAGGGTCCGGCACCCACCGCGCAATCCGATATCAGCCGCCGCCCCGCCGCCGGGCCGCGTCACTAACAGGGAGCGTCAGGCGCAGGCGCGCGATTGGGCCAGCACGGCGGCGCGGCGGCGGGGCGGTCATAGTCGATAGCCGCCGGCAGGGAGGGCACCGACGGCCGACGCTGAACACAGATCCAGTATCCCCCCCCCCCCTCCACACCCGTCTGCGACGGGATGTGTCACCGCAGAGGGCCGGGGCACGGGATGTGTCACCGCAGGGGGCCGGGGCACGGGATGTGTCACCGCAGAGGGCCGGGGCACGGGATGTGTCACCGCAGAAGGCCAGGGCACGGGATGTGTCACCGCAGGGGGCCGGGGCACGGGATGTGTCACTGCAGGGGGCCGGGGGACGGGATGTGTCACCGCAGAGGGCCGGGGAACGGGATGTGTCACCGCAGAGGGCCGGGGCACGGGATGTGTCACCGCAGAGGGCCGGGGCACGGTATGTGTCACCGCAGAGGGCCGGGGCACGGGATGTGTCACCGCAGGGGGCCGGGGCACGGGATTTGTCACCGCAGGGGGCCGGGGCACGGATGACGACACCGCGAGGGTACCACCAGACTGGTTATTGATTTGACACTGATTGAATCGATTGGAATCGTTAAATCAAATTCCCTGGAATATAAACAATATTGATTCACCACCAGATCTTTTGATTCATGAATCGTGATTGAATCAAAACCCGCATCAAATCAAGGCTGATTGAATCAAAAGATTGAACGATTCTTAACGATTCAAGTACACTGGTAAATTGTGCAAATACATGCAGTTCAAGTGGCTACATTAATTTATATTGAAATAGTATTGCTGTAACATTGTTTTAATGATCATATATATTTATTTATATGTATTTATATATATATATATATATATATATATATATATATATATATATATATATATATATATATATATATATATATATATATATATATATATATATATATATATATATATATATATATATATATATATATATATATATATATATATATACATACATACATACATACATACATACATACATACATACATACATACATACATACATACATACATACATACATACATACATACATACATACATACATACATACATACATACATACATACATACATACATACATACATACATGCATGCATGCATGCATGCATGCATGCATGCATGCATGCATGCATGCATGCATACATACATACATACATACATACATACATACATACATACATACATACATACATACATACATACATACATACATACATACATACATACATACATACATACATACATACATACATACATACATACATACATACATACATACATACATACATACATACATACATACATACATACATACATACATACATACATACATACACACACACACACACACACACACACACACACCACACACACACACACACACACACACACACACACACACACACGCGCGCACACACGCACACACGCACACACGCACACACGCACACACGCACACACGCACACACGCACACACGCACACACGCACACACGCACACACGCACACACGCACACACGCACACACGCACACACGCACACACGCACACACGCACACAGGCGTACAGGCGTACAGGCGTACAGGCATACAGGCATACAGGCATACAGACACATACTTGGAATCATGCATGCATACTGTACGTACACTACATACAAACGTGCAGACGCACGCCCAGAGACAACCGTGCGCGTGGAGCCGGGGCAAATAGGATACAACGCACGAGGGAGGTATGACGATAACAGCATGGTGTAAACTGACAGTGGGAAATAATAGACAAGATTGTGAGGAGGCCTAGACAATACGTAGCCGCGCCCCTGTGCGTAATATGCCTGCCGACACGGTCTGCTGCACAACGGGTGATGGGGGAAAGGGGGTGGAGTTGAATGGGAATTCAACTAAGAGGAGACCCTTTTAACAAAAGATGGCAAAGGTCTCAGATGTATAGACCGGTTTCGGTGGGAATATTTAGTTCGGAAGGAGAAAGTTGTGTTTCCAGGAGAATGGGAGTTAGATGATGATGAGATTGTTTGGTTTTCTGGGTCCATTCCGCGATGCCAAGAAGTGAGCTGGATAGCGCGCCATAAGTCGCGAAATACTGGCGGGCACTCGAAAGAGTCCGGTAACGCCAGGTTCTGGGAAACCAGGAGGGCCAGAATGGCCATCCGCCTCAGGTAAATGCCGTAGGAGGAGTCAGGGTGCTGAGGTGGTGACGTGTGCGGTCCGGAATGGCCATCCGCCCCAGATAAATGCCGTAGGAGGAGTCAGGGTGCTGGGGTGGCGACGTGTGAGGGCCAGTAGGGCCATCCGCCTCAGGTAAATGCCGTAGGAGGAGTCAGGGTGCTGAGGTGGTGACGTGTACGG
Organism: Chirona hameri; assembly: GCA_036785665.1. Lineage (NCBI taxonomy): Eukaryota > Metazoa > Arthropoda > Thecostraca > Balanomorpha > Balanidae > Chirona > Chirona hameri. Next base: position 29,141 of record JAXIVJ010009970.1, read on the forward strand.
GCCGGAATGGCCATCCGCCCCAGATAAATGCCGTAGGAGAAGTCAGGGTACTGGGGTGGCGACGTGTGAGGGCCAGAATGGCCATCCGCCTCAGGTAAATGCCGTAGGAGGAGTCAGGGTGCTGAGGTGGTGACGTGTGCGGGCTGGAATGGCCATCCGCCCCAGATAAATGCCGTAGGAGGAGTCAGGGTGCTGGGGTGGCGACGTATGAGGGCCAGAATGGCCATCCGCCTCAGGTAAATACCGTAGGAGGAGTCAAGGTGCTGAGGTGGTGCGGGCCGGAATGGCCATCCGCCCCAGATAAATGCCGTAGGAGAAGTCAGGGTGCTGGGGTGGCGACGTGTGAGGGCCAGAATGGCCATCCGCCTCAGGTAAATGCCGTAGGAGGAGTCAGAGTGCTGAGGTGATGACGTGTGCGGGCCGGAATGGCCATCCACCCCAGATAAATGCCGTAGGAGGAGTCAGGGTGCTGGGGTGGCGACGTTTGCGGGCCAGAATGGCCATCCGCCCCAGATAAATGCCGTAGGAGGAGTCAGGTGCTGGGGGTGGGGGGGCGACGTGTGAGGGCCAGAATGGCCATCCGCCTCAGGTAAATGCCGTAGGAGGAGTCAGGGTGCTGAGGTGGTGACGTGTGCGGGCCGGAATGGCCATCCGCCCCAGATAAATGCCGTAGGAGGAGTCAGGGTGCTGGGGTGGCGACGTGTGGGCCGGAATGGCCATCCACCTCAGATAAATGCCGTAGGAGGAGTCAGGGTGCTGAGGTGGCGTGGATTGGCGATTGGGGCACCACGGAAACCGCAGTAAGTCGTGGATCCCAGCAGCAGTGTGCGGCAGGAATGGACCCAGACAGAAAAGCATGTGTGAGGTTATTCATATTTTCATTTGGTGGATTTAATAGTTAGAGTGGAAAGTTATCCATAGTGAAGAGCTGAGTACATCGGAGACTAAATTCGCTCAGTGAACCAGCTGTTACCCTGGTGCGTTCCCTGTGTAACACTACGCACCACTGGCGGGGATAGGAAAAGAGGGAGGGGTCGGGAAGACGAACCTGACAGTTTACTGCAAAGTATGAAAGATATTGATGATTGAGTGAATGTCTGGGGAGAGTCTGAGTGAAAGGATGTATGAATGTGTTAGTTCCAGTGGGAGTTCGTCCTCAGCGTAGCGTTGCACTGGGTATGCAGAATATACATGGAACCGATCACAGAACTCACGGTGTGATAATCTGAGAGACAAGCCGTTGGTGAAATTATGTAAGGAGGAGCCAGAGGGCCATTGGTGCCGGCTCACGGACAAGGAAACCCGGACCTTATTCCACCGGACCAATTCCCGATTAACTCGCTAAATTTCACCACCCCCACCCTAACCGTGCAGCGACCTATTTGCTCGCCGATGATTGACCTGCCTCCAAAATAAAAATGTATGTACAGGATGAGCTCGATTCTGCATTTTAACCACAAAATTTAGTATTATCTCGAAAACACGGGATATAACATTCTGAAAATGCCATATTTCGACTCCTGATCTCAAGAAAACCCCGTGAGCAAAATTTTAATAATGTTGCAAATTGTTGACAATTGTTGCAAGCAGTTCTAATTGTTGCAGATTAAGCCAGAGAGCCTCAAAATTTATGTAATTCCATTCAGCGGCCCAAAATTAACCAGAGAAAGAGTTTTCAAAAATTTCAAAAAATGTTGCAATGCTACACAAAATGGCAGAACCATGCAGAAGCGAAAACCCGTTACATAAATGGAGCCCAACGCGGGGCAAGGTCAAGTCTCGGGAGCATGAAGTCGGCAGGTTGGCGCGTGTTGCCGAACCTAGAAGACGTGTGCAAGAAGTAGTCAAGTTACCTGTCAGTGAAAGTATGGAAAAAATGCTTGCACAGGTGTTGCTTTTGAATACTCATAGTGAAGAATGGTTGCATTGAAGTGAAATTGGTTCGCAAGAATTGAAGGATTATATTTAGTGAAGGCGATTCCCAGAAGCATCGTTACTTGACATTCAATACATAAGGCGTAATACTTTTACTATTGATGTGACTAAGAAATTGTTCCAAAGCAAGAATCTAGACTATGATCTATGACGGAAGCATTGCTAACAAGACGGTGGCTAATGTCAAAATGGCCAGGAAGGGCCCGGCCCCAAGCTGACTATCTCCCCAGGCATTCGTTCCTGCAAGGTGGACTCCCGAGCCGGTGCTGGTTCCAGGCGACGGTGCGAGCCCACGACGGCGAGACCCGAGCGAGACAGGGGCCGAACGGCGAGACCCGAGACAGCGCTGGGGCTTCTTGGCGGCACCGGAGGGCGGGAAACACGCCACCTGCTACTCGGCGGTTACCGGTTCACCCATCAAGAACCAACCGCACTACCGACGCGGGGAGACAGGCGACTGTCACCGACAGCTGTCCGAACGAGACCTCGGATGACAACTACCGCTACGTTTCAGCGGTGGCTGCAGCGACCGGCGCCAAGCTAGCTGACCTGATCTGGGCTAGCCGCTGTCGCAGCCGCCGCTGTAGTATGACCACGGAGGACGACTACCGCTACGTTTCAGCGGCGGCTGCAGCGACCGGCGCCAAGCTAGCTGACCTGATCTGGGTTAGTCGCTGTCGCAACCGCCGCTGTAGTGTGACATCGGATGACGACTACCGCTACGTTTCAGCGGCGGCTGCAGCGACCGGCGCCAAGCTAGCTGTCCTGATCTGGGTTAGTCGCTGTCGCAACCGCCGCTGTAGTGTGACATCGGAGGACGACTACCGCTACGTTTCAGCGGCGGCTGCAGCGACCGGCGCCAAGCTAGCTGACCTGATCTGGGCTAGCCGCTGTCGCATCCGCCGCTGTAGTATGACCTCGGAGGACGACTACCGCTACGTTTCAGCGGCGGCTGCAGCGACCGGCGCCAAGCTAGCTGTCCTGATCTGGGTTAGTCGCTGTCGCAACCGCCGCTGTAGTGTGACATCGGATGACGACTACCGCTACGTTTCAGCGGTGGCTGCAGCGACCGGCGCCAAGCTAGCTGAACTGATCTGGGCTAGCCGCTGTCGCAGCCGCCGCTGCAGCGCGACCTCGGATGACGACTACCGCTGCAGCGCGACTTCGGATGACGACTACCGCTACGTTTCAGCGGCGGCTACAGCGACCAGCGCCAAGGTAGCTGACCTTAGCTAGCTGTCGCAGCCGCCGCTGCAGCGCGACCTCGGATGACGACTACCGCTACGTTTCAGCGGCGGCTGCAGCGACCGGCGCCAAGCTAGCTGACCTGATCTAAGCTAGCCGCTGTCGCATCCGCCGCTGCAGATGCAGCAGTGGCTCCCCACACAGCCGAAGACAACTGCAACCGAAGCAAGGGGAGCCAGACGCGGCGGAGGAAGAAGAGGTGGACCCTGTAATATTCTGGACTGGGAGCAAATGAAGTGGACATGCGACTATGTCGAGTTAACGTATTGTCTTTTCTTTCTTTCTTGACTTTGCATTATATACTTGATTATGAAGGTTGTTAACGTAAAATGTTTCACAAAATTGTATCAATGTTTCATATCTCAAATGAAAAAAACTTGTGTAGTGGTTTGAATGAAAACTATGTTGAATAAGTGAAGTAATTTCCGGGTGTTATTTCGCTACCTTACCTGTTTGTTTATTTAGCTATATTGATGTTTGTTATCTGCTATAGATGCAGAACATTCGATGTCGTGGCTTAATGACCAAACCAAGGCTGACCTCCCCATCCCTCAGCCAAACCCTTCAGAATTAAAACCCAATCACACCAGGCAGACCTACGTTGACAGAACCCGATTGAAAACCGACCAAAAGAAGAAAGAAAATCGAACGAGCAATCCGAACGGCGGAGGCAGCAAGAACAAAAACAAAAATTGTGGGGACACAATTAAGAAGATTGACCTAAAAATGTAGCGAGATACATTTTAAATTGTCCAAAAGAAACAGAGGGAAAAAGAAGAAAGTATAGAGATAAGCAGAAGAATAGAAACATTCTAAAAGCAAAAGCTATGTGTATTTTTAAAATTGAACATGGAAGGAACGGCGGCCGTGTGCACACCAAACACTTCAACAGTGGAGACGCCGGCTGAAGCCCCCCACGCAGGCAACAAATACCCTCGTTCCGACCTGTGTACCGCCTGGGTGTCGCTATTAAGGCACCAGGCCCATTAAAGGACACCATAACAGCAGCTGCGCGGCGCCATTAAGCGTGAGCGCCGGCCAGCGGCCCGGGTCACGTACGGCGCTCGGCAGAAGCCTCTGCGCAGGATCCTGACCCAGATCACGGCAGCAAGCTCCGCCTCTGGGCCGCTGTAGACAGCAGTTCCGGCCGCCGCAGGCATCCACAGGCCGTTGGAGCCGGGTGAGAAGGACCAATGACAGGACAGCAAAAGGGAATCGAAAATTAAAACCGAGTGGAGAAAAAATCACGGCAGCAAGGCGCCAATCTGGCAACTGACCTGATTTTTCAAGCAAAAAGTTGATAAAAGGGCCTGCAAGAGGGGTGAAGGGGCGGCAGATCGAACAGCAGAGCAGCAAGGACGGGACCGATCTTCAAATTGCCGATAGTGCGCCCAGGCCTCCAAACACGATAGTGCGCCCAGGCCTCCAAACAGTCCAAGTAAGTTTCAGAGGAACAGAGTTCGGCAGTGAGCAGGGACGGAAGCAGGCTGGGGCCGCGGCTCCTCGCCGCGAGCCTCAGTCTCAGAGGAGACAAGATGGGGCAGTGAGTAGGGACGGAAGCAGGCTGGGACCGCGGCTCCTCGCCGCGAGCCTTAGTCTCAGAGAAGCCGCGTCAAGGACCATCACAAGTCAGCCTTCAAGATTTGCTGTTGTTTAGTTCTATAAATTTCATACTGGAGAAAGTAGCCGCATTTCACATCAAGTAAGGTCGGAAAGTCTGTACAATCCTTATACCCTCCTTATAATCCATGGTCAGTTAATTTGTTGTGCATCTGAACACCATACAAATTTAATTTGCACAGTGTTTCGGCCGGTTTTTTTCTTCTTCTTCGTCGTTTTGTTCTTCTCTCATTGAACTCCCCTGCTATTTGGGCATTTGTTTGGTCATGTAGTCACGATATTCTTAATTATGCCTACGCGAGTATGTGTATGGTTGAAAAATGATCATATATTGATTGCCTGACTAGTTATAACTTCTAACGTAAATCAAAACTCTGATATGGTTTGGACGTTTATGTTTGCGTCTTTTATAACTCTCGTGCTTTAAATGCAACCGATTATGGAGCTTGTGCCAATGCTGGTGGTGGTCGCCGATGGGATTTATTTGACTGGTTGACTGTTCGAACTGATGTGACTGATGTGACTGGCTGAATTTTGTTGACTCTATTCGAACTGCTGCCTATAAGACGAATGATATTGTATTCACGAGACAATTAACTTGAACTATCGGTGCACAATTTTCTGTAAATATAGCCTTGTGTGAATTACCTAGTACTCTAATTCGGAATGTGACTGAAAGATGGATTGAGGAAGGAATATCAATGAGATGGAGCGCTAGCTTGAGGGGAAGTCACGTAATATAATTAGTAATGTTAACGTAAAAATATATATGTAGGGACAAGCGATGATGTGACTGCAATGCTTCCGAGGCAGGGTAATGTAATTTTTGCGGCTAGATGTGATGAAATACTCAATTCAAGGTTCCGAGGTTTAATGTTTATTTTGGTGAACAATGTTTACTGATATATTGAAGGCCAACTGTTTCTGGTAAAACCCGAGTGATGTGATAATTATGTGAAATACCCGTACTGAAAATTTTCAGGAATGGCTAACCCGATTGCCAGCAGACAGGGTGACCGAAATTTTGTTTAACCTTGCCATTCTATTATCCGGTTCGGTTGATTATTTGGTCTGATTGGTGACATTTTCAAATCCGGTCAAATTAACTTCACTGTGGTTAATTTGCAATTTAATCTGTAAGCCTTTTTACGCAATCTTTGATGTCAGGATCGGTTGATGACAGGGTCATCATTTCAACGTTTCGGCATATACAAACAGATCATTTAGGGATTGTGTCGTGAGGATTTTGATAAACAGGTCTTATTGACGAATTGTCGAGTATGTGCTAATATTGTTTCCACACAGCCCTAAGCCGCCGATAATTGCAAGACTTTTAATTTAATTTTGTTAAGCAACGTTATTTTCATTATGTTCAAAGCTAAATGAGTAAAGTAAATATTTCCCAAGGAAAAGGAAAGTGAGGAAGGCTGTGTTGGAATGTTTACGATTCTCGCAGTTAACTGTCTCCTTAACAAGCGCGAAATTATGGGATGGTTGTTTGCTCTATGGAAAGATATGGCGGTATGATACAAATCACGGTCATGTACAATTTCGTCCCTGTTCATCTCGCTGTTAAAAATTAACGCCAGAATAAAATCGCTGTCATGAAAAATTCGCACAAGTGTCCACACGGCCAGCGTCACCGATCACCGCTACCGGCCGCTGGGACACTGAACCCCACGCGCCCGATCCCAAAACACATGACGTCATGAACCCCCTCCCCTGGACGAGAGGGTCCGGCCAGACGGTCAGACGCTAGCCTAACGAGGGGAAAACCCGTGGATTTCGCTCAGGTGGGACAGTTGTTGTACATACAGAAAAGTACTGAGCACCAAGTACCAGGTGTCCGTACCGAGTACCGAGTGCCGAGTACCCAGTATCGAGTATCGAGTACTGAGTACCGAGTACCGTGTACCAAGTACCGAGTACCGAGTACCGAGTACCGAGTACCGAGTACCGTGTACCGAGTACCGAGTACCGAGTACCGTGTACCGAGTACCGAGTAACGTGTACCGATTACCGTGTACCTAGTACCGTGTACCGAGTACCAAGTACCGAGTACCGAGTACCGAGTACCGAGTGCCGAGTACCGAGTACCGCGTACCAAGTACCGAGTACCGATAACCGAGTAACCGAGTACCGAGTACCGAGTAGTGAGTACCGATTACTGAGTACCCATTCCTGAGTAACGAGTACCGAGTACCGAGTGTCGAGTACCGAGTACCGAGTACCAGGTGCCGAGTGCCGAGTGCCGAGTACCGAGTACCAAGTGCCGAGTACTGAGTACTGAGTACTGAGTACTGAGTATCGAGTACCGAGTACTGAGTACCGATTACCAATTACAGAAACACGACCCGTGGTACACTATAGTCACAAAATACACTACACAATGCACACTACACAATACACTACACAATATACACTACACAATATACACTACACAATATACCCTACACAATATACACTACACAATATACACTACACAATATACACTACACAGCATAAACTACACACACTCCACAAATACACTACAAATGGTATCACGCCGGCGACGCTTCTTCACGCTAACAGTTATAAGATAAATACATATATACATACATACATAATACATACATACATACATACATACATACATACATACATACATACATACATACATACATACATACATACATACATACATACATACATACATACATACATACATACATACATACATACATACATACATACATACATACATACATACATACATACATACATACATACATACATACATACATACATACATACATACATACATACATACATACATACATACATACATACATACATACATACATACATACATACATACATACATACATACATACATACATACATACATACATACATACATACATACATACATACATACATACATACATACATACATACATACATACATACATACATACATACATACATACATACATACATACATACATACATACATACATACATACATACATACATACATACATACATACATACATACATACATACATACATACATACATACATACATACATACATACATACATACATACATACATACATACATACATACATACATACATACATACATACATACATACATACATACATACATACATACATACATACATACATACATACATACATACATACATACATACATACATACATACATACATACATACATACATACATACATACATACATACATACATACATACATACATACATACATACATACATACATACATACATACATACATACATATATATATATATATATATATATATATATATATATATATATATATATACATACATACATACATACATACATACATACATACATACATACATACATACAAACATACAGGCAAACAGGCATACAGGCATTCAGGCATTCAGGCATACAGGCATACAGGCATACAGGCATACAGGCACACAGGCACACAGGCACACAGGCACACAGGCACACAGGCACACAGGCATACAGGCATACAGGCATACAGGCATACAGGCATACAGGCATACAGGCATACAGGCATACAGGCATACAGACATACAGGCATACAGGCATACAGGCATACAGGCATACAGGCGTACAGGCATACAGGCATACAGGCATACAGGCATACAGGCATACAGACACATACTTGGAATCATGCATACATACTGTACGTACACTACATACAAACGTGCAGACGCACGCCCAGAGACAACCGTGCGCGTGGAGCCGGGGCAAATAGGATACAACGCACGAGGGAGGTATGACGATAACAGCATGGTGTAAACTGACAGTGGGAAATAATAGACAAGATTGTGAGGAGGCCTAGACAATACGTAGCCGCGCCCCTGTGCGTAATATGCCTGCCGACACGGTCTGCTGCACAACGGGTGATGGGGGAAAGGGGGTGGAGTTGAATGGGAATTCAACTAAGAGGAGACCCTTTTAACAAAAGATGGCAAAGGTCTCAGATGTATAGACCGGTTTCGGTGGGAATATTTAGTTCGGAAGGAGAAAGTTGCGTTTCCAGGAGAATGGGAGTTAGATGATGATGAGATTGTTTGGTTTTCTGGGTCCATTCCGCGATGCCAAGAAGTGAGCTGGATCGCGCGCCATAAGTCGCGAAATACTGGCGGGCACTCGAAAGAGTCCGGTAACGCCAGGTTCTGGGAAACCAGGAGGGCCAGAATGGCCATCCGCCTCAGGTAAATGCCGTAGGAGGAGTCAGGGTGCTGAGGTGGTGACGTGTGCGGTCCGGAATGGCCATCCGCCCCAGATAAATGCCGTAGGAGGAGTCAGGGTGCTGGGGTGGCGACGTGTGAGGGCCAGTAGGGCCATCCGCCTCAGGTAAATGCCGTAGGAGGAGTCAGGGTGCTGAGGTGGTGACGTGTACGGGCCGGAATGGCCATCCGCCACAGATAAATGCCGTAGGAGAAGTCAGGGTGCTGGGGTGGCGACATGTGAGGGCCAGAATGGCCATCCGCCTCAGGTAAATGCCGTAGGAGGAGTCAGGGTGCTGAGGTGGTGACGTGTGTGGGCCGGAATGGCCATCCGCCCCAGATAAATGCCGTAGGAGGAGTCAGGGTGCTGGGGTGGCGACGTATGAGGGCCAGAATGGCCATCCGCCTCAGGTAAATGCCGTAGGAGGAGTCAGGGTGCTGAGGTGGTGACGTGTGCGGGCCGGAATGGCCATCCGCCCCAGATAAATGCCGTAGGAGAAGTCAGGGTGCTGGGGTGGCGACGTGTGAGGGCCAGAATGGCCATCCGCCTCAGATAAATGCCGTAGGAGGAGTCAGGGTGCTGAGGTGGTGACGTGTGCGGGCCGGAATGGCCATCCGCCCCAGATAAATGCCGTAGGAGGAGTCAGGGTGCTGGGGTGGCGACGTGTGAGGGCCAGAATGGCCATCCGCCTCAGGTAAATGCCGTAGGAGGAGTCAGAGTGCTGAGGTGGTGACGTGTGCGGGCCGGAATGGCCATCCACCCCAGATAAATGCCGTAGGAGGAGTCAGGGTGCTGGGGTGGCGACGTGTGCGGGCCAGAATGGCCATCCGCCCCAGATAAATGCCGTAGGAGGAGTCAGGGTGCTGGGGTGGCGACGTGTGAGGGCCAGAATGGCCATCCGCCTCAGGTAAATGCCGTAGGAGGAGTCAGGGTGCTGAGGTGGTGACGTGTGCGGGCCGGAATGGCCATCCGCCCCAGATAAATGCCGTAGGAGGAGTCAGGGTGCTGGGGTGGCGACGTGTGCGGGCCGGAATGGCCATCCGCCCCAGATAAATGCCGTAGGAGGAGTCAGGGTGCTGGGGTGGCAACGTGTGGGCCGGAATGGCCATCCACCTCAGATAAATGCCGTAGGAGGAGTCAGGGTGCTGAGGTGGCGTGGATTGGCGATTGGGGCACCACGGAAACCGCAGTAAGTCATGGATCCCAGCAGCAGTGTGCGGCAGGAATGGACCCAGACAGAAAAGCATGTGTGAGGTTATTCATATTTGCATTTGGTGGATTTAATAGTTAGAGTGGAAAGTTATCCATAGTGAAGAGCTGAGTACATCGGAGACGAAATTCGCTCAGTGAACCAGCTGTTACCCTGGTGCGTTCCCTGTGTAACACTACGCACCACTGGTGGGGATAGGAAAAGAGGGAGGGGTCAGGAAGACGAACCTGACAGTTTACTGCAAAGTATGAAAGATATTGATGATTGAGTGAATGTCTGGGGAGAGTCTGAGTGAAAGGATGTATGAATGTGTTAGTTCCAGTGGGAGTTCGTCCTCAGCGTAGCGTTGCACTGGGTATGCAGAATATACATGGAACCGATCACAGAACTCACGGTGTGATAATCTGAGAGACAAGCCGTTGGTGAAATTATGTAAGGAGGAGCCAGAGGGCCATTGGTGCCGGCTCACGGACAAGGAAACCCGGACCTTATTCCACCGGACCAATTCCCGATTAACTCGCTAAATTTCACCACCCCCACCCTAACCGTGCAGCGACCTATGTGCCCGCCGATGATTGACCTGCCTCCA
>JAXIVJ010009970.1:42500-49054 GCA_036785665.1 Chirona hameri
CTGTCTGTCTGTCTGTCTGTCTGTCTGTCTGTCTGTCTGTCTGTCTGTCTGTCTGTCTGTCTGTCTGTCTGTCTGTCTGTCTGTCTGTCTGTCTGTCTGTCTGTCTGTCTGTCTGTCTGTCTGTCTGTCTGTCTGTCTGTCTGTCTGTCTGTCTGTCTGTCTGTCTGTCTGTCTGTCTGTCTGTCTGTCTGTCTGTCTGTCTGTCTGTCTGTCTGTCTGTCTGTCTGTCTGTCTGTCTGTCTGTCTGTCTGTCTGTCTGTCTGTCTGTCTGTCTGTCTGTCTGTCTGTCTGTCTGTCTGTCTGTCTGTCTGTCTGTCTGTCTGTCTGTCTGTCTGTCTGTCTGTCTGTCTGTCTGTCTGTCTGTCTGTCTGTCTGTCTGTCTGTCTGTCTGTCTGTCTGTCTGTCTGTCTGTCTGTCTGTCTGTCTGTCTGTCTGTCTGTCTGTCTGTCTGTCTGTCTGTCTGTCTGTCTGTCTGTCTGTCTGTCTGTCTGTCTGTCTGTCTGTCTGTCTGTCTGTCTGTCTGTCTGTCTGTCTGTCTGTCTGTCTGTCTGTCTGTCTGTCTGTCTGTCTGTCTGTCTGTCTGTCTGTCTGTCTGTCTGTCTGTCTGTCTGTCTGTCTGTCTGTCTGTCTGTCTGTCTGTCTGTCTGTCTGTCTGTCTGTCTGTCTGTCTGTCTGTCTGTCTGTCTGTCTGTCTGTCTGTCTGTCTGTCTGTCTGTCTGTCTGTCTGTCTGTCTGTCTGTCTGTCTGTCTGTCTGTCTGTCTGTCTGTCTGTCTGTCTGTCTGTCTGTCTGTCTGTCTGTCTGTCTGTCTGTCTGTCTGTCTGTCTGTCTGTCTGTCTGTCTGTCTGTCTGTCTGTCTGTCTGTCTGTCTGTCTGTCTGTCTGTCTGTCTGTCTGTCTGTCTGTCTGTCTGTCTGTCTGTCTGTCTGTCTGTCTGTCTGTCTGTCTGTCTGTCTGTCTGTCTGTCTGTCTGTCTGTCTGTCTGTCTGTCTGTCTGTCTGTCTGTCTGTCTGTCTGTCTGTCTGTCTGTCTGTCTGTCTGTCTGTCTGTCTGTCTGTCTGTCTGTCTGTCTGTCTGTCTGTCTGTCTGTCTGTCTGTCTGTCTGTGTCTGTCTGTCTGTCTGTCTGTCTGTCTGTCTGTCTGTCTGTCTGTCTGTCTGTCTGTCTGTCTGTCTGTCTGTCTGTCTGTCTGTCTGTCTGTCTGTCTGTCTGTCTGTCTGTCTGTCTGTCTGTCTGTCTGTCTGTCTGTCTGTCTGTCTGTCTGTCTGTCTGTCTGCATTAGTTATTGAGATATGCCTAATATTCCTAAGGGGGGGGGGGGCTAAAAAAGCCCCCCCCCCCCCCCAGTGACTCGCGGGTTAAAGGAAATAGTTCACCTTCAGCATGGGTTTTGAACTGAAATAGCAGTTTTGTAGCCCCTGTTGAGAAATCCTTATCTGGAACTTTTCTTGGCTGAAAAGATTCTCCAGCCGAAGATATTTGACTTCTTTGGCGAAGGAATACGGCGCATATATGATGTACCGTACCGTTTGAAAGTGCCAGCACTGCCATGGAGCATGCGCAGACCAATAACGCACACCATAAAATCAATAATTTACAACCTTCTGTCTTGAATTGGCGCAATGTAGGACCATTTTTCAAAAGGAAAAAAGAAACTGTATTCAAAAATATAATAAAATCGTGTTCTGAAAAAAATCCGAAGGTGAACTATTTCCTTTAAAGGAAATAGTTCACCTTCGGAAAAAAATTCAGAACACGATTTTATTATATTTTTTAATACAGTTTCTTTTTTTCTTTTCAAAAATGGTCCTACATCGCGCCAATTCAGGGCAGAAGGTCGTACATTATTAATGTTATGGTGTGCGTTATTGGTCTGCGCATGCTCAGACCAGTGCTGGCACTCTCAGACGGTACGGTATATCATATATGCGCCGCATTCCTTCGCCAAAAAGTCAAATATCTTCGGCTGGAGAGTCTTTTCAGCCAAGAAAAGTTGCAGATAAGGATTTCTCAACACGGGCTACAAAACTGCTATTTCAGTTCAAAATCCCATGTTGAAGGTGAACCTTTAGATCCTTTAAAGGAAATTGTTCACCTTCGGATTTTTTTTCAGAACACGATTTTATTATATTTTTGAATACAGTTTCTTTTTTTCTTTTCAAAAATGGTCCTACATCGCGCCAATTCAGGACAGAAGGTCGTAAATCATTAATGTTATGGTGTGCGTTATTGGTCTGCGCATGTTCCATGGCAGTGCTGGCACTTTCAGACGGTACGGTATATCATATATGCGCCGAATTCCTTCGCCAAAAAGTCAAATATCTTCGGCTGGAGAGTCTTTTTCAGTCAAGGAAACTTGCAGATAGGGGTTTCCCAACATGGGCTACAAAACAGCTATCTCAGTTTAAAACTAATGTTGAAGGTGAACTATTTCCTTTAAAGGAAATAGTTCACCTTCAACATTAGTTTTAAACTGAGATAGCAGTTTTGTAGCCCGTGTTGGGAAACCCCTATCTGCAAGTTTTCTTGACTGAAAAGACTCTCCAGCCGAATATATTTGAGTTTTTGTGCAACCTCGGCAACCTCAACGCAACCAACCAGACCAAACTATTCAAAGCCCGCTCAACATCTGTCACCTAAACATACGTTTACTTACTGCCAGACTTGAGGAAGTGAATGAACTATTAATCTCCCACAAACTCGACATATTGTGTCTGTCGGAAACATTCCTGACTGCAGAAGTGCGCACAGATTTTCTCGTTTTTCCGGGTTATAGAATTTACCGCTCCGATAGACGCCAATCTCAACGAGGAAGAGCGAAAGTGCGAGGTGGCGGCGTCGCCATCATCTGCCGTGAGTGTCTATCAGCAGAAAACTATCAATAGTGAACTCTGAACCCACAGTGGACGCCCTCTGGCTCTCAGTGACACGCCGCGGCCGAACAGTGGTAGTGGGCGCCATCTACAGGCCACCAGACAGCGCCACCAGCGGATTCATCGAAACACTCCGAGACCAGCTCCAAGATACCATGACGCGAGGCACTCCAGTCTTTCTGCTCGGCGACACAAATCTAGATGTCTCGACATCAAATTCACCAAACATTCGGAAATATCTTCAACTACTATCTGACCTCAACCTACACCAACTCGTCAGTGAACCAACGCAACTTTTACCGAGACCAACAATTTTAAACCATACTATCACTAATCAGTCCGATCTACACTCCTCAGCCCGCATACTCCCTGACTCACTCAGTGACCACCAGCCTGTTACCCTTTCCGTATCACTCCCAAGAATCCGATCCGTGCCCGAAGTCCGCCACATCAGACTTTGGGATCGGACAGACTGGGACAGCGTCAGTCTCGACCTCCTGCTATCCGATTGGGGTCCATTGTACGCGGCCGGCGGCGTAGACGACAAGGTAGAAGAGTTTATGTGGATATGGAACAGAGTCATCGATCGCCACTGCCCCTTGGTACAGGTGCGATCAAGTCGAAAACAAGGCTGCCCATGACAACGAGGCAAAAATGTTCCAAGGTGAACTATTTTTAAAGGAAATAGTTCACCTTGGAACATTTTTACCCAACACGATTTTATTATAATTTGTAATACAATTTTTTTTATATTGTCAAAAATGGCCTTATATCGCGCCGATTCAGGAGATAAGGTCGTAAATTTGTATTGTTTATCAAAACTATATGCATACTCTCTGAGTCAGAGTACTGACGTCACGCGAATGTAAAAAATGGTTCAGCCAATCAGATTCGAAAGTAGCCGCGTAAGGATAGACTCGCATTGGAGATGTGCCAACCGGCGGCCGGCGTTCGCTTACTAGCACCAGCTGCAAGCTGATTGGCTGATGGTATAGCCTCTGCCCGGGCCAAAACCAGTACAACATGCTTTCGCCAGCTCCGCATTCCTTCGCCAAAAAACTCAAATATAATCGGCTGGAGAGTCTTTTCAGTCAAGAAAACTTGCAGATAGGGGTTTCCCAACACGGGCTACACAACTGCTATCTCAGTTTAAAACTAATGTTGAAGGTGAACTATTCCCTTTAACAGATCCGGAGCTCCGCGACCTCATGGCACAGCGGAACGTGGCGAAAAAAATGGAGAAAACACCTCACGGATGAAAATCACGCAATCTACAGGAGGCTGCACAACAGGGTCCGCAGTCGGCTAGTACGTGCCCGCAGGGACTTTCTGTGCAGCCAACTTACCAACAATGACTATCGTAGCTGTTGGTCTAGGTTCAATCAATTTGCAAATGTGCTGATGCGGGGAGCGCGAACGCGGACATTAAAATCAGGGGTGAGCTAGCCGACCAGTTTAAAGGGAATAGGTCACCTTGAAAGTTGTCTTGAAATTCAACCATACGGTGCATCTTGAGCTCAAAACTACGAATATGACTTTGGTTTGGACAACTGATGGATATATGTGGAGAAAGAAGTAAGTTTCTCTTTCTATTTCACGAGAAATCGTACGATAGCAGCTGGCGTTCTGGCTCCGCCCCGCTCCGCCTGACGCCAAGTACAGTCTCTGACGCCGCGCCGCCCGGGCGACTGAGCGGATATTAAAGGAAATAGTTCACCTTCAACATGGGATTTTGAACTGAAATAGCAGTTTTGTAGCCCGTGTTGAGAAATCCTTATCTGCAACTTTTCTTGGCTGAAAAGACTCTCCAGCCGAAGATATTTGACTTTTTGGCGAAGGAATGTGGCGCATATATGATATACCGTACCGTCTGAGAGTGCCAGCACTGGTCTGAGCATGCGCAGACCAATAACGCACACCATAACATTAATAATTTACGACCTTCTGTCCTGAATTGGCACGATGTAGGACCATTTTTGAAAAGAAAAAAAGAAACTATTAAAAAGTATAATAAAATCGTGTTCTGAAAATTTTCCGAAGGTGAACTATTTCCTTTAAAGGAAATAGTTCACCTTCGGAAATTTTCACCTTCGGAAATTTTTCAGAACACGATTTTATTATATTTTTTAATATAGTTTCTTTTTTTCTTTTCAAAAATGGTCCTACATCGCGTTAATTCAGGACAGAAGGTCGTAAATTATTAATGTTATGGTGTGCGTTATTGGTCTGCGCATGCGCCCTGGTAGTGCTGGCACTCTCAGACGGTACGGTATATCATATATGCGCCGCATTCCTTCGCCAAAGAGTCAAATACCTTCGACTGGAGTCTTTTCAGCCAAGAGAAGTTGCAGATAAGGATTTCTCAACACCTGCTACAAAACTGCTATTTCAGTTCAAAATCCCATGTTGAAGGTGAACTATTTATTTCCTTTAACGAGGCGTCGTGACCAGAGACTACGTGCCAGAGAGTGTCCTGCCTATGGCGGCGAGCGTTCATATCCCGATCGTGGCCCGGAACAGCGGACATGAAACCGGGTCCACTAGTCCTGTGTCGAAATTACTTAAAGGAAATAGTTCACCTTCAACATTAGTTTTAAACTGGATAGCAGTTGTGTAGCCCGTGTTGGGAAACCCCTATCTGCAAGTTTTCTTGACTGAAAAGACTCTCCAGCCGAATATATTTTAGTTTTTGGCGAAGGAATGCGGGTGCTGGCAAAATAATGTTGTACTGGTTCTAGCCAGGACAGAGGCTATACCATCAGCCAATCAGCTTGCAGCTGGTGCTAGCATGCGAATCGCCGGCCGCCGGTTGGCATATATATATATATATATATATATATATATATATATATATATATATATATATATATATATATATATATATATATATATATATATTATATATATATTATATATATATATATATATATATATATATATATATATATATATATATATATATATATATAATATATATATATATATATATATATATATATATATATATATATATATATATATTATATATATATATATATATATATATATATATATATATATATATATATATATATATATATATATATATATATATATATATATAATATATATATATATATATATATATATATATATAATATATATAAATATATTATATATATATATATATATATATATATATATATATATATATATATATATATATATATATATATATATATAATATATATATATATATATATATATATAATATATATATATATATATATATATATATATATATATATATATATTATATATATATATATATATATATATATATATATATATATATATATATATATATATATTATATATATATATATATATATATATATATATATATATATATATATATTATATATATAATATATATATATATATATATATATATATATATATCCATCCCTCCATCCATCCCTCCCCATCCATCCCCCCAATCCCATCCATCCCCATCCATCCATCCTCCATCCATCCCCCATCCATCCCTCCATCCCATCCATCCATCCCTCCCTCCATCCCATCCATCCCACCATCCCTCCCTCCCTCCATCCCTCCTCCATCCATCCTCCCTCCCTCCCTCCCTCTCCCTCACCCTCCCTCCCTCCCCTCCCTCCCTCCCTCCCTCCCCTCCCTCCCTCCATC
>JAXIVJ010009971.1:0-40000 GCA_036785665.1 Chirona hameri
ATCAGCAAGTCTGCAGAAGATAACAACAGACGACAAAGCCAGTCTGGCCATCATCGCCAGCTCGGTTTGTCAGCCGGCAGCGCAACCGGTAGGTGCGTGGTACCGCTCAATCCGGGGGCAGTCACCGGAACACTCAACACACGCAACTCAGAACAAGACAAACGCAGACCAGGGAACACAAACACCGACACAGGCATACCGGGCAACCCAGGCAAGAACACCGAACACGACACAGATCGGGCAACACAAACACACAAAATAGCCGTTTTCAGGAAGTTATTGCGATGAAAGTTTCTGAAAGATTCTGAAAGTTTTGAAAAACTACACAACTTTTGCATGCGATTTTTTGGCTAGAATGTCCCTCATAATTTTGTGATATGTTGGTAAGAATAAAATATGTTGACAAAATTGCGGTTTGGTGGTAATAAGCAAGATAAGTATTGATATAATCTTCCTGAAAGCTTCAGGAAGATTCAGGAAGATTCTATCAATACTTAACTTGCTTATTACCACCAAACCGCAATTTTGTCAACATATTTTATTCTTACCAATATATTACAAAATCATGAGCGACATTTCTAGCCAAAAATCGCATGCAAAAGTTGTGTAGTTTTTCAAAACTTTCAAGAATCTTTCAGAAACTTTTCAGCGCAATAATCCTTCGTGAAAACGGCTAACGGGAAAACGGCACGCCACAGACAGTCGGGAGAAAAGCATGTCGCCGGCACCAGTGTCAGAGGGAGCCGCCGGGGCATCTCGGTAGGCACGAGCAGCTGACACCAACACAGCGAGGGAGCCACACACAACGACGACCGCTCAGGGTGACTTCTGTCATAATTTCAAAGGTGAAAAATGACGAAACCCGCTACACAGTTACGAAACATTTATGCTCATGCTGCGAAAATAGCGGCGAGACATTTATTCATCGAAAGCCATCGTTCCTGGGGAATCCGGTTCCCTTGTACATGTGATTCCACGAAGTTTTCGATGAATTAATGTCTCTGTGTGCTGTTTTTCACAGCATGAAGATAAACTTGTCGCAATCGTGTATCTATCGCTGATTTTCAGCTCTGACCTCCTTCAGGAGCAGGTCGTCCGGCCACTTACCCATGTTGTTGAGGAGCGCCTCGTCGGCCGAGTTGAAGTCGAGGTCGTACGGCACGGAGGTGGAGACCGAGGTCTGGTCACAGTCCCTTAGCCCGGCCACCACCTGCCGGTGGAACTCGAGCAGGTCCTCGCCCACCAGCTTCTGGACGAAGTTGGAGGGCACGAGGCCGCGCCGTCCGTCCAGCGTCTCGCCGTCCAGGAAGCCGTCCTCGTCAACCTCGCTCCAGACCAGCACGTAGTCGCCGGCGTTCAGGCGCAGCTCCGACTCGGGAGCGTCGTTCGGCGAGTGCTGGAACGGGTCGTACGAGTACCTGTCCACAGAGGGCAGCACACAGTCAGCGCCACTGTAGCATCTGCAACCGACAGCAATCCATTTCTCTCCAAATGGATTGCTGGCACACACGAGGACTGGAAAACCAGCTGAAGCACGTGCCAAGGATGTGACAAAGCGTTTTACAGCCGCCGAAAGGCAATAGATACGGCCGCGGGCATGCTCAAATGAATCAATCGGTTAGAGACACAGCTGGTCTTGCGTTGAAACTGTTCTTTTTTGGTTGAGAAATGCTCCAGGGCCTCAGGGCACGGAGGTGATACTGGGACGCCATCAGTGACCTCCGTCCGTTACTCAAGACGCTTCCCCTTGCAGGTGAAATTTTCCCATAGTTTTCCGCACATAAGCGAGTGTCATAGTTCATTTCCGTCCCTCCCCGTCATCCGCGATCAGAGCGCTGACCACGTCCGACGGCGTCACTTCCGTCCCTCCCCGTCATCCGCGATCAGAGCGCTGACCACTCATTTCCGTCCCTCCCCGTCATCCGCGATCAGAGCGCTGACCACTCATTTCCGTCCCTCCCCGTCATCCGCGATCAGAGCGCTGACCACGTCCGACGGCGTCACTTCCGTCCCTCCCCGTCATCCGCGATCAGAGCGCTGACCACTCATTTCCGTCCCTCCCCGTCATCCGCGTTCAGAGCGCTGACCACTCATTTCCGTCCCTCCCCGTCATCCGCGTTCAGAGCGCTGACCACTCATTTCCGTCCCTACCCGTCATCCGCGTTCAGAGCGCTGACCACTCATTTCCGTCCCTCCCCGTCATCCGCGTTCAGAGCGCTGACCACTCATTTCCGTCCCTACCCGTCATCCGCGTTCAGAGCGCTGACCACTCATTTCCGTCCCTCCCCGTCATCCGCGTTCAGAGCGTTGACCACTCATTTCCGTCCCTCCCCGTCATCCGCGTTCAGAGCGCTGACCACTCATTTCGTCCCTCCCCGTCATCCGCGATCAGAGCGCTGACCACTCATTTCCGTCCCTCCCCGTCATCCGCGTTCAGAGCGCTGACCACTCATTTCCGTCCCTCCCCGTCATCCGCGTTCAGAGCGCTGACCACTCATTTCCGTCCCTCCCGTCATCCGCGTTCAGAGCGCTGACCACGTCCGACGGCGTCATTTCCGTACCTCCCCGTCATCCGCGTTCAGAGCGCTAACCACTCATTTCCGTCCCTCCCCGTCATCCGCGTTCAGAGCGCTGACCACTCATTTCCGTCCTCCCCGTCATCCGCGTTCAGAGCGCTGACCACTCATTTCCGTCCCTCCCCGTCATCCGCGATCAGAGCGCTGACCACGTCCGACGGCGGCGGCCGTTCTGTACTCGCCTGGCGATGAAGACCTGGCACTTTCCCTTGCCGGGGATGTCCAGCACGTCCACCACACCCGGCGGGTGTGTCGTGTTCAGCTGGTGCGCCATGGTGGCCGGCAGCAGACCGGGAACGGTACCGTTCATCAGACCCGCCTTGCCTGAAACACACAGCACATCGACACGTGCAGAACTACAGACGACGTCAGATATGACAACACTGCAGCTATACCGCAAACTGGCACGTCACAAACCGACTGTATCAACAGGATGGGTATCTGACCCAGCCAACCCGTCGCTGGATTGAATTATCCAGAGATTAGCCAAACCACCTCACAGAGGTAGTGCAGTATGTCAGACCCGCGTCGTAGTATGGCCGGCTTGATCCGACCCCGCGCCCGTCCTCTGTACGTACCGTCCCTGTAGAGTCCTGCCGGGATGGCCTGGACGGCGGCCACCTGGCCGGGCAGGGCGCCGGGCAGCGTGCCGGCCACGGACACCACACGCAGGC
This sequence comes from Chirona hameri, assembly GCA_036785665.1. Taxonomy (NCBI): domain Eukaryota; kingdom Metazoa; phylum Arthropoda; class Thecostraca; order Balanomorpha; family Balanidae; genus Chirona; species Chirona hameri. The sequence goes on from JAXIVJ010009971.1 coordinate 3,251, forward strand.
CCGGGTCCAGGCTGTAGCCGGGGGGTAGCTGCTGATGCAGCAGCGCGCCGCCGACCGCCGGGTAGCCGGCCGAGAACGGGTTGGTGGCCAGCAGCGGCTCGCCACTCAGCTGGGTCAGGCCGACCGGCAGCGTAGGCAGCGCTGAGGTCAGGTACACTGGCTGCTGGACGGCGACCGGCGGTCCGCTGCTGGCTAGAGACGCGGCCAGCCCTGCAGCGAGGGGAGCAGTGTCAGAGGTGGAGCTGAGAGGAGTCAGTGGCGGAGCTGAGAGGAGTCAGAGGCGGAACTGTTAGCAGCGGAGTCAGCAGAGGAGCTGAGAGGAGTCAGTGGCGGAGCTGAGAGGAGTCAGCGGAGGAGCTGAGAGGAGTCAGAGGAGGAGCTGAGAGGAGTCAGTGGCGGAGCTGAGAGGAGTCAGAGGCGGAGCTGAGAGGAGTCAGTGGCGGAGCTGAGAGGAGTCAGTGGCGGAGCTGAGAGGAGTCAGAGGAGGAGCTGAGAGGAGTCAGTGGCGGAGCTGAGTGGAGTCAGTGGCGGAGCTGAGAGGAGTCAGTGGCGGAGCTGAGAGGAGTCAGCGGAGGAGCTGTTAGCAGCGGAGTCAGCAGAGGAGCTGAGAGGAGTCAGAGGCGGAGCTGAGAGGAGTCAGAGGCGGAGCTGTTAGCAGCGGAGTCAGCGGAGGGGCTGAGAGGAGTCAGAGGTGGAGCTGAGAGGAGTCAGAGGCGGAGCTGTTAGCAGCGGAGTCAGCGGAGGAGCTGAGAGGAGTCAGTGGCGGAGCTGATAGGATTCAGTGGCGGAGCTGAGAGGAGTCAGTGGCGGAGCTGAGAGGAGTCAGTGGCGGAGCTGAGAGGAGTCAGTGGCGGAGCTGAGAGGAGTCAGTGGTGCAGCTGAGAGGAGTCAGTGGCGGAGCTGAGAGGAGTCAGTGGCGGAGCTGAGAGGAGTCAGTGACGGAGCTGAGAGGAGTCAGTGGCGGAGCTGAGAGGAGTCAGTGACGGAGCTGAGAGAAGTCAGTGGCGGAGCTGAGAGGAGTCAGTGGCGGAGCTGAGAGGAGTCAGTGGCGGAGCTGAGAGGAGTCAGTGGCGGAGCTGAGAGGAGTCAGTGGCGGAACTGAGAGGAGTCAGTGGCGGGGCTGAGAGGAGCCAGTGGAGGAGCCGAGAGGAGTCAGTGGCGGAGCTGAGAGGAGTCAGTGGCGGAACTGAGAGGAGTCAGTGGCGGAGCTGAGAGGAGTCAGTGGCGGAGCTGAGAGGAGTCAGTGGCGGAGCTGAGAGGAGTCAGTGGCGGAGCTGAGAGGAGTCAGTGGCGGAGCTGAGAGGAGTCAGTGGCGGAGCTGAGAGGAGTCAGTGGCGGAGCTGAGAGGAGTCAGTGGCGGAGCTGAAAGGAGTCAGTGGCGGAGCTGAAAGGAGTCAGCGGAGGAGCTGGGAAGATGAGGACAGACACAATGAGTGGATATAGAACCCTCGGAGGGAGGGGAGTGATGAACAGAGGAGGATTAATTATTAGGAAGCGTCAGGATTTTCAGAATCAATTAAGGGATGAAACAAAGACAAAGTTGAACTGTCCAGCAATTAAACAAAAACTTGCATTTGACATTTGAATAGTCTTGAACAGTACAATGCAGCATGCTTGGTTAAGCAAACATTAATAAAACGTTAAGTTGAATTTCCGACGAGAATATTTTACCTATGACCACGATCATGCTGAGTCGCTACGGAAAGATAGGGCGGTTGCTGGCCAGTGACCAGCTGATAAAGATAACCTCTAGCACTGGCGCTTATGACACAGTTAGCTGTTTATAGGCGGTAGCCACTGTCCAATCAGAGCCATCGGCAAAGTGATCTCAAATGAGATGACTGCACCGCCGCCTAAAATCCTTATATCACAACTCTGAGTCACTTTCATTGACTCCATTGTGTTAGTGGCTGATGTTAGAACAGAGTTAAACGCGGCGAAAGTCGATATTTCTAGTACATTGCGTGCGTCATGAAATGACTGAACTATTGGGACAAATTGCTGGCGTGTCGTTGTGGCTTGACATAGGGTTTGGTCTACTAATGGGCAATCACAGTCAGGACCTTGCTAGACGATTATTTGTCTGCGTATATAGGATTTTCTAATACCCATATCCGTCTATATCTACGACATCTATTGCCAATAGACCCCAACACAGTGTCATTCATAGATAATTCTGCTATCCGGTGGTACCCACGTGGTTTCTTAGTACGTTTGATAAACCGTATTTCTACCAGGGTAGTATGCATCTAGGTTGCAGATCTTATCCAAAGTATGCCGATTTTCCTCTGATACCGCCTAGGTTGCCTATACAGCTACGACATTGACGCGCGCGAGTTACTGCACTGAACAGTGACAGCTCGCTAACTACCTACGGAGCGCCTAGGGCCGGACCGTCTGCAAGGGTTCAGCGATCCAGCAGTCACGGTAGGGGTCACCTATCTGAGGGCATAGCTAGAGGACAGGGTCACCTGTCTAGAGGGCCGCTGGAGGGCAACACCCATCTAGAGGGCGCTGGGGCGGCTGACAACAGCTGACTAGTCTAGAGGGCGCTGCAGACGGCGACTCCGGGGCCCACCTGCACCACGCGCTGAGCGACGCGACCGCGCCGAGCGGTGTGCTTTCCAACTCAGCACTGAAGCGCTCCCGTACTCCGGGGCGGGGGCGTAGGCGGGGGTGGAGGCAGGGGCGTGGGCGGGGGGCGGGGTGCGGCCGGGGCAGCTGGCGGCCGGAGCGCGCGGACCGGTCGGCTGGCGCGGGACAGGAGCGCCGGGCGTGCCGCCGCCGCCGCGGCCGGGTGGGCGGTACGGAGCAGAGCCGGCCTGAGGAGGCACAGACACAGCGCCGGACGGGGTCAGCAGCGCCGCTCACAGCCGGTCCGGCACTGGCTGAACCCCGGGCGGCTGAGAGAGAGAGAGAGAGTGAGAGAGATAGAGAGAGATATAGAGAGAGGAGGAGAGACAGACATAAAAGCCGCGACAGACGGCCAACACGCCAGAAAGCCACACAGCCAGACTACAAGCCATTCCGGCGCCATACCAGACAGAGCAGTCAGCACGCAGACGCAGAGCTGAGAAAGGAACACACAACCCTCAAAATGTCAGACAAAGAGAGGTGAGATCATGCAAAAGCAGCAGGCGTGAATCCTTTGACAAATACTTACATTCACGCTTAGATATACGTCGAAGGCATGATATGTTCAGAACCGACGGCGAGTACCGATAGCTATCAATCGCGCACAAATGTAGCATTTTGATTGGTAATACAAATGATGCGTTAGACAATTATTTAGAAACGTTATTCGCGTAAGAGAGCCACGAGACACCAATGCACCGCAGCGTTCGGCGATGCTCGAGCACACGACAACAATGCACCACTGCGTATGTTGGTGCCAGACACGAACACCAATGCACCACTGCGTTCGGTAATGCTCCAGCACCAGACACCAGTGCACCGCTGTGTTGGGCGGTGCTGGGACACCAGACACCGATGCACCGCTGTGTTGGGCGGTGCTGGGACACTGGACACCCCGGGCAGAGACCCGGGTACGACGACCACCAGCAGACGGACGCTCGTGCGAATGACGTCACAGTACGACAGAGACGGCTTACCTAACGCCGACCGAGCCCTGTCTAATTCGGCCAAAAACTTGTTATCGCTCTCCATCTGGGCGCGGAATTTGTCCAGCTCTGAGCTGGCAGAGGTCGGCCCGGTGGCGGCGCGGCCGGGGAACTGAATGTCGGTAGCGCGCTGCGTCCAGACTGTAATTCGGCGCAAATACTCAGACAGCGATCAATACCAAATTTTAGCTCATGCAAATTCAGCGGACGTAGTTAATTTAGGGACAATAAAATATGATTTTATATTACAGTTGGTTGACTGGGGAAGTAACTTCTGTTCGAACTATCCCAAATATAAAAGGCAACTGAAGGGCTGCTTCCCGAAGCAATTAATCCTTAACATGGCAAATGGCCAGTGACGGATAGTGCCGAGTACCTTTTGAATGGCTGATCAGGGCAGTTGTTTATCATCGCAGGGGAAATTTACCATCGCATCACGGAAATCAATCACGAGATTCGGCCTGGGTGGCCAGTTGTCTTTGTAATAGATTAATTGTGTAATCAATACACACAAATTTAGAAGAAAATGAAGAAAATGCAGCAATCCAAATTATTCCGCAGTGTTTTAGAAGCTATGCACACGAAATTAAAATGATTCTTAACCGATGATTTGCCGTTCAGTCAATGTGACTTATCACTTCAATTTTGATCCCATATTGTTAAAGATAGATCAAACGTATCACGCACAAAGCACCGTGTTTGTCAGCCAAACAGCCAATTTGGACCCAAGCACGAGCGAGACTGAATACATCTGTATTTTGTTTTGTGTCAAGGATGAGCGGCTGGAGACTAGGTGTTTTCATTTTCCACTTGTTGTTGGGAATCAATTGGCACTCTAGCTTTCCTGGTTACGTTTTTCATTCTGATTCCGAAAATGAAGTCCGTTTTTGCCGCAAATGAGTGCTAAGGGTGGCTCATTTGCCTTTTTTGTTGGCATTCTCGACCTTGCGGCCATCCTAAGCGGTTTCTGGATATAAGTATAGGAAATGCGATCACATTCTAACCTAAAAGCGTGTTTGCGTCATCAACATGTTTAATGACACCTTGTGCTCGTAAATTGTACCCAGGTCATGTCAGGTCACTGACCTGTGACGGTATTTTTAGGTCATGGCGCTCATTTTTTAAAATTTACGCGTTCAGGAAGGTAATAATTTTACTAATCATGCATAGAAAAGGAACGAACATATATCAAAAATCGTTCGAATTCTAGAACAAAAGGCATAGCTGACTTCTACCTTTGACACAATCATATTTTAAATATAACTACTATTCTGTTAATTGTATTTCAATATATAGGCTAACTTTTGTTTTCTTCGTTTTCTCAACGATTGATCCAAATATATTTTGTCATTTTAGAAATAGCTGAGAGATTTATCGTGCTTTATGTTTATTATTCCCTAACACACTTCTAGGGAGGCGGAAATGAAGCAGAAGCGACGATAGCTAGAAGTTCATATGAATCCGAGCTATTTGGTGGGCTCGAGGTGCGACATTCGTCTGTCGATGGTGAGTAAACCGTAAACGATATAGCTTGCATGAGTTTGCTTGACCAGCTGCATGCTTTTTGTAAATTCGTAAATGTTATATTTTTTAAAGATAGTTTCGCCTAAACGAATCTGTTGACCACCCGTCGACGATTGTTATTCCGAACAATCGTCGACGATTGTTCATTGAACAATTGATTACAATGCTGCGACTAACGTATTAATTATATTGCCATGATAAATAATTATTGAAGAATCAAATGCAACTTTTGTATTAGGATTTGGCTATGGATCTAACAGAGAGAAGACACAATGTCTTTAAAAACCATCCGTCGACGGACCGGTGGTCGTCAGCAGATCAAAATGGATCGCGGTGTGAATCAGATTGTATCATTGATACAGTCCAATCGGACTTTATGTATATCTAACAGAGATACGACGAAATGTCTTTAAAAAAACATCCGTCGACGGACCGATGGCCGTCAGCAGTTCAAAATGGATCTGGTGTGAATCGGACTGTATCATTGATACAGTCTGATTGGACTGTATCATTGATACAGTCTGATTGGACTGTATCATTGATACAGTCTGATTGGACTGTATCATTAATACAGTCTGATTGGACTGTATCATTGATACAGTCTGATTGGACTGTATCATTAATACAGTCTGATTGGACTGTATCATTGATACAGTCTGATTGGACTGTATCATTGATACAGTCTGATTGGACTGTATCATTGATACAGTCTGATTGGACTGTATCATTGATACAGTCTGATTGGACTGTATCATTAATACAGTCTGATTGGACTGTATCATTGATACAGTCTGATTGGACTGTATCAATGATACGGTCTGATTGGACTGTATCAATGATACAGTTCAATTGGACTGTATCAATGCTACAGTCCGATTGAACTATATAAATAATAACAGTCCGATTCACACCGGGTTCATTTTATCTGCTGACGGTCATCGGTCCGTCGACGGATGGTTTTAAAGACATTTTGTCGTCTCTCTGTTAGATCCATAGCCAAATTATAATACAAATGTAATTGTATACTTCAATAATTATTTACTATGACCATATAGTTAATACGTGAGTCGTAGTATTATAATCAATTGTTCAATGGACAAACATAAATCGTCGACGGAATAACGGTGGTCAACGGATTCGTTGTGAGCCTGGCTTTAGGCGAAACTATCTTAAAACAAATTTATAACATTTACGAGTTTACAAAAAGCATGCAGCTGGTGAAACAAACTCATGTAAGCTATATCGTATACGGCTTACTCGCCATCGACAGACGAACGTCGCACCTCGGGTCCACCAAATAGCTCGGATTCATATGAACTCGAAGTTAGGGTGGCTTCTGCTTTATTTCCGCTTCCCTAGAATGTTAAAAAAGGAATACTAAACATAAAGCACAATAAATCTCTCAGCCATTTCACAAATGCCCAAAATTGTTTGGATCTATCCAGTGGCGGCGGATCGTATTTTCGGATGAGTGTGTGTGTGTGGGGGGGGGGGAAGAAACCCAGGGGCCCCTCGGCCAAAGGGCCCCTCCCACAGCTAAAGGGCCCCAAATTTGTTTCCCCGCGAAATGGTATTTCCTCGAATTTAGGCCACTATATTTTGCAGTGCCCCCAAATGGTCGTAAAAAACGTCGGACAGGCCCATGTTGAAGTATCAGGCCATCTGAGGGCCCCCTCAGGCCTACCGAGGGTCCCCCTCAGGTCGATTGAGGGCCTTCTGTCAGCCTTAGAAGGCCCTTCAGGCTTGCTGGGGGCACATCGGGGCCCTGGGTCATTGTTTCGATCAAAAAAGAACAAATCAAAGCCAACTTATTGAAGGGCCCCTCTTACAAATTTATGGGGGGGGGCAAAATCATATGTTTGTCCCCCCTTCCCCAACTTCTTAAGTGTGTGTGTGTGGGGGGGGGGGGGGGGGCAGCTGTCACCCCTGACCCCCTTATCCGCCGCCACTGGATATATCGTTGGTAAAACGAAGAACAAAAGTTAACCTATATATTGGAATACAACAGAATAATATAGCTATATTTTAAAACATTCTTGAGTCAAAGGTGGCAGTCAGCTACGCCTTTTGTTCAAGAACCTTTTGTTGAACACTTTGTTCCAGAATTTGAACGATTATTGATATGCCCGGTCCCTTTCTATGCATGTTCAGAAAAACAAAAATGCCTTCCTGAACGCGAGAATTTGAAAAAATGAGCACCATGACTTAAAAATGCCGTCACAAGTCAGTGACCTGACATGACCTGGGTATAATTTACGAGCACAAGGTGTCATTAAACGTGTTGATGACGCAAACACGCTTTTAGGTTAGAATATGATCGCATTTCCTGGACTTATATCCAGAAACCGCTTAGGATGGCCGCAAGGGCGAGAATGCCAACAGAAAAGGCAAATGAGCCACCCTTAGCACTCATTTGCGGCAAAAACGGACTTCATTTTCGGAATCAGCATGAAAAACGGAACCAGGAAAGCTAGGGTGCCAATTGATTCCTAACAACAAGTGCAAAATGAAACACCCACTGGACACCGGCCGTTGAGTTGGGTTATGGTGACCTGCAGTGAGCCTGCCTGCTGTGGGCCGGTCCTGTCTGTGTCCACAGACGGACCCAGTCGGCACGGCAAACAGCGGGCCGACAGTCGGCTGACAGAGCGCTGAGCCGCCGGCAGTGGACCAGTTCCGGCCGCAAACAGACAACACTGTCCCGTCGTCGGCCGGCCGGCGGGCGGGGGCGGCCGGCGGGGGCGGCCGGTGGGGGGCGGGGCGGGGCTTACACGGGGTCTCGTCCACTTCACGTAGGGCGTCTAGACTGGCCGGCGTGATGGCGGTGCCGACCGGCGTGGAGCGGGCCGTACTCTCTGTCGATAGCAGCATCGAGTCTGTCAACATATACCGGCACTGTCAACACACGCCGGGACCGACAACACATACCAGGTATGTCAACATATACCGGCACTGTCAACACACGCCGAGTTTCCCAACATATTCCGGGACGTCAGCACATACCGGGACCGTCAACACATACCGGGGCCGTCAACACATACCGGGACCGTCAACACATACCGGGGCCGTCAACACATACCGGGACCTTCAACACATACCGGGGCCGTCAACACATACCGGGGCCGTCAATTCATACCGGGACTGCCAACCCATACGGAACAATTTTCTTATAAACCCATTTATTGCGATTCGGTCAGCCAATGTATAAAACAATGATTAAATCTGTCAATATAATGGTGTGTTGTTCAATCCAGGAGCGCACTGAACCATGATGAAAATTATAACCAAAGTTTACGTGCGCACTGACTACTGGTGGCATACGCCGGGGTTATCTACTCAAGCAGCCAACTTCACCCCTTCATTTGCATAGATCAGCACGTCAAATCGACATTGACATTGAATCTCCTCACGTATTCCAGCCGGCCTGCCAACATTGTGCGTTTCCATAAGCTAGCAAATGATATGGCCATTTAAATGGTGTGAATATTACAACACTAAGCTGTTACTATGTTCGATGGAGGGGGCTGGGCTGCAGCAGCTGAATCACTGTTACCTGGTGTGATGGTTCCCTCCGGACTGCCATCCTGATAGCCCTTATATTTGTTTTGCTTCTTGAGCGATGACATCTCCAGCATAAGCTCTTCATGACGCAGACTCTGCACCTCGGCCTTTTTCACCAGCTCTCGGATCTGCGCGGCAGTCACGGCCATCGTCAGACGCTTTAGTTGGATAGAGCGAAAACGGACAGCATTTGTCATCATTGCTATGTCCAGCGAGACCTGCACTCTGAGATCAATGTGTTTTTCATTCTTCTAACGTGTCAAAAGAAAGGACCAGAAATATGGTTACTTGCGTGACTTCCCAACGAAGCTTGCCTTGTCATCTAGGTTATTTTGATACCCAACAAGGTCTGCTATGCTCCATAGCGTTTTTCTGTTACTACGTCTATCTATGTCTCTGACGACAAATCTCTTGCTCTCCACCGTTTCGATAGATCCCAGCCATACTTGCCTTGCTCTCCAGTGTCTGGATGGTGTCTAGAGAGTCCTGTTTGTCGCTCTCGGAGACTTTGGTGAGCGTGGCGATCTCCTCCTGTTTCTGCCGCAGCTGCTGCTGCGCCTCATGGTGCTGCTTTTCCAGCTCCTTTTTGCGCTCAGCAGCATCGCGCATTTGCTGCAGCATAACCATACGGGATTAGCGAGCAGAACATACAAGACGTTTAGCATCAGCATGATACAGGTCACAGACACCACAATTAGATAACAACATTATGCGATTATGCTTCAATTATGGTGAATTTCGGATCACGCTAACAGGACAACAAACTAAATTTATTTGAAAGGCAAATCTTAGATCTTCCACGGACTGAAGGATAATCAAAACCACTTGAAAATCAAATTCTGCGACCAGTTCTTACGCCGTCCTATTGCGTTAAGGTATAAGAACGAGATCATACTTCATAATAGGCATGCAAATCGTGGGTCCGCCTCGGGTACACGTTCTAAGTCCAACTAGGATATTTTGAGGAGCCCGAGTCAAACGCAGCGGACATACCTGCACAATGGGTAAACCATAAAAACACAAACACTGATCAGACACCACATGGATACGATGTGAAATAGTTTAGTAGCTGTGACTTACCTTTAGTACGGACTCCAGGGTTGAAACTTTTTCCTGTAGTGTTTCTACTTCAAACTTGGCTGACTCATATTCTGTTCCAACGCTGTTGAGACTTTCTTTGAGCGTTGCACATTGTGAACTTATCTGCAGACAAATGTTATCATCGTAATCGCTCCGACAAATCGGAAAAGACTGGACAAATGGAATGCACTGGCGTTGACATGCACATGGGCACGGGATTTAGCAAGGTCCACTTCTAAAATAGCTTGAAGGCTGCATAAGTTATTAGGCGAGGTGGCTTGCAAGGTCATGCTGTTGGCAAACGAATATAATGAATGGCATTGCTTTCATGCTAGAAGCTTCATTGGTCCATTCAATCGTTAGATGTGTGGCTCGATTGGTACTTACACTATCTAGTTCATGGATTTGTCGCTGAAGATCACTGTTCTGTATTGTTAGCTCAGTGTTCTTCTCTATCACCCGAGTTAATTGTTGTTCCTGAAATGGAAAACAAAACATAAACAACATTATAATCCTCTAATGATAAACACCACTGCCCAAGCACATCGCAGTTATAATTGAGAAACCAAACAAACGTGTCTTTTTAGAGCGTGATAGACCCTTAACATGATGACTTTGTTTAATATAGCGTAGTGACATATTTCCTTCTCACGGAATTGGTGAGCTGCAGGGACGTAGTCAAGAGGGACGACCCGACCCCCTCCCCCGGTCAACAACTTTTCGCTAACGAAACGGAGCGAAATTTGATTCGCCACTGACGTGCCCCCCCCCCCCCCCCTGATAAAAATGATGGCTACATGCCTTGAGCGGCGACGATGAATTATAAATGTATCCAAGTATATTGTTTTGGAAATGTTGCAACATTATATTTTATTCCACCGCCTAATGTCGATGCACGACTTCTAGTAAACAAATCAATACACGTGATCGGGACGCCTGTTCGGGACACATCACATGTCCCTGATCGGGACACTTGTTAGGAAATGAAACATCCAAACTTCGGGTGGATAGCTACTCGTCCTTCGTTGTAGTCTCTACGTTTGGCGGAACAGCATCTAACTTCAGGTTAGTGATTGCTCCTTATTGCAGTCTCCAAGAAAGACGGAACAGCGCCTATTCAGGTCACGGATTGTTCCGTATTGCAGTCGCCAAGTAAGGCGGAACAGTATCAAGTTACCGTTCTATCCGCCATTACATTTTCCGAGATCAGCGGTACAGTCTACTAGTGCAGTTATCCTGGCGGCTGTTTCCATGGCAACAGCTTGCGATTCGTCCGCTGTTCTCGCAGATATTTCGCGACTTCGTTGGAGGCAAGAGCGCTCCGTTTCATATGGTGATGCGATATTACAAATTTACTAGCGGTGCGATAGCCTGAACTGCACTATTTATCAGGCCGTGCGTCAAACCGGGCTGGCTGTAAGTTAGACGGCCGCGGGCAGAGCAGAGGCAAGAGCTAGGGAGAGCGCGATCTGAGCCGCCCGACAGCACCGGGTGGAGAGAGAAGAGGGTGGTTTAAATAGGAGAAGGCGGCACCAGCTGCCACTTTATTCGCCACTACTGAGTCACTCCGTGATCACTGAGAGCAGCCTATGCAGACGACTATACTGGCTGGGAACACACTCGCAATGGGCATGGTCCATACTCGAGTGGATTTGTATTATCATGAAGCTAAGGGGCTACCATACATTCACCAATATGCACTGTGCATATGCTAACGCAACATACAAACTCATTCATTATTAATAAACATTCAGCAAGCATAAAGAACAAGCATGGTAGTCATAAATATGCATCGCCAAGTTTGTATAGCCGAGCCGATTGTAACTGGAATCCAAGGGCGCCGCCACCTTCCGAAAGTTGGGGGGGGGGGGGGACGGTGGCATTCTGAAGTCGATTCTTTACATGCAACGCTCATAGGCGTACTGTTAAAATCCGAAAATGTTGGGGGGACACGTCCCCCCGTCCCCCCTGTGGCGGAGCCCCTACTGGAATCTGCTACCCAGGAATGATAGTTGGCGCTATGTCTCCAGCTTCTGAGTAAATTTAAATGGATGTAACTAAACCAAAAAAGCAAGACACTAAAAACGACTATGCCAAAAATAACATGTTTTTTCTTCTCAAGCAAATCAGGAAACGTAAACGTGTAGACTACGAAAAGGAAACAAAACAGGAAACAGGAGACGAATAAAGCCAACGGATGACCTAATACCTGATCATGGAGTGACAAACGGATGACTATAACGAAAACTCAGGCAGAAATACGGACGCCGGTTGCTAATGACGCAGCCACTTTCCAAAAGTTGGGGGATGGAGAGACATTTTAAAGTCGTTTCTTTCCATACAACGCCCATGGTGTAATGTTAAAATACGAAAATGGTTGGGGACGCGTCCCCTGTACCTCCACTTTCGACGCCGAGTGTTCGCCTCCCACGCGCCGAGTGTTCGCCTCCCACGCGCCGAGTGTTCGCCTTCCACGCACCGAGTGTTCGCCTCCCACGCGCCGAGTGTTCGCCTCCCACGCGCAGAGTGTTCGCCTCCCACGCGCCGAGTGTTCGCCTCCCACGCGCCGAGTGTTCGCCTTCCACGCGCCGAGTGTTCGCCTCCCACGCGCCGAGTGTTCGCCTCCCACGCGCCGAGTGTTCGCCTTCCACGCGCCGAGTGTTCGCCTTCCACGCGCCGAGTGTTCGCCTCCCACGCGCCGAGTGTTCGCCTTCCACGCGCCGAGTGTTCGCCTCCCACGCGCCGAGTGTTCGCCTTCCACGCGCCGAGTGTTCGCCTCCCACGCGAACAATCTTGCGTACAAATCTAGACCAGCAGGAGGGTGTTGTTAGCTCTGTCATACCTATGTATATACAGGGGGCCAGAGCTGACCTATCCCTGGACTCTGTCATACCTATGTATATACAGGTGGCCAGAGCTGACCTATCCCTGGACTCTGTCATACCTATGTATATACAGGGGGCCAGAGCTGACCTATCCCTGGACTCTGTCATACCTATGTATATACAGGGGGCCAGAGCTGACCTATCCCTGGGCTCTGTCATACCTATGTATATACAGGTGGCCAGGACTGACCTATCCCTGGACTCTGTCATACCTATGTATACACAGGGGGCCAGAGCTGACCTATCCCTGGGCTCTGTCATACCTATGTATATACAGGTGGCCAGAGCTGACCTATCCCTGGGCTCTGTCATACCTATGTATATACAGGTGGCCAGAGCTGACCTATCCCTGGGCTCTGTCATACCTATGTATATACAGGGGGCCAGAGCTGACCTATCCCTGGACTCTGTCATACCTATGTATATACAGGGGGCCAGAGCTGACCTATCCCTGGGCTCTGTCATACCTATGTATATACAGGTGGCCAGGACTGACCTATCCCTGGACTCTGTCATACCTATGTATATACAGGGGGCCAGAGCTGACCTATCCCTGGGCTCTGTCATACCTATGTATATACAGGTGGCCAGAGCTGACCTATCCCTGGGCTCTGTCATACCTATGTATATACAGGGGGCCAGAGCTGACCTATCCCTGGGCTCTGTCATACCTATGTATATACAGGTGGCCAGAGCTGACATATCCCTGGGCTCTGTCATACCTATGTATATACAGGTGGCTAGAGCTGACCTATCCCTGGACTCTGTCATACCTATGTATATACAGGTGGCCAGAGCTGACCTATCCCTGGACTCTGTCATACCTATGTATATACAGGGGGCCAGAGCTGACCTATCCCTGGGCTCTGTCATACCTATGTATATACAGGGGGCCAGAGCTGACCTATCCCTGGACTCTGTCATACCTATGTATATACAGGGGGCCAGAGCTGACCTATCCCTGGGCTCTGTCATACCTATGTATATACAGGGGGCCAGAGCTGACCTATCCCTGGGCTCTGTCATACCTATGTATATACAGGTGGCCAGAGCTGACCTATCCCTGGGCTCTGTCATACCTATGTATATACAGGGGGCCAGAGCTGACCTATCCCTGGACTCTGTCATATCTATGTATATACAGGTGGCCAGAGCTGACCTATCCCTGGGCTCTGTCATACCTATGTATATACAGGTGGCCAGAGCTGACCTATCCCTGGGCTCTGTCATACCTATGTATATACAGGTGGCCAGAGCTGACCTATCCCTGGGCTCTGTCATACCTATGTATATACAGGGGGCCAGAGCTGACCTATCCCTGGGCTCTGTCATACCTATGTATATACAGGTGGCCAGAGCTGACCTATCCCTGGACTCTGTCATACCTGTGTATATACAGGTGGCCAGAGGTGACCTATCCCTGGACTCTGTCATACCTATGTATATACAGGTGGCCAGAGCTGACCTATCCCTGGGCTCTGTTATACCTATGTATATACAGGGGGCCAGAGCTGACCTATCCCTGGACTCTGTCATACCTATGTATATACAGGGGGCCAGAGCTGACCTATCCCTGGACTCTGTCATACCTATATATATACAGGTGGCCAGAGCTGACCTATCCCTGGACTCTGTCATACCTATGTATATACAGGTGGCCAGAGCTGACCTATCCCTGGGCTCTGTCATACCTATGTATATACAGGTGGCCAGAGCTGACCTATCCCTGGACTCTGTCATACCTATGTATATACAGGTGGCCAGAGCTGACCTATCCCTGGACTCTGTCATACCTATGTATATACAGGTGGCCAGAGCTGACCTATCCCTGGACTCTGTCATACCTATGTATATACAGGTGGCCAGAGCTGACCTATCCCTGGGCTCTGTCATACCTATGTATATACAGGTGGCCAGAGCTGACCTATCCCTGGGCTCTGTCATACCTATGTATATACAGGTGGCCAGAGCTGACCTATCCCTGGGCTCTGTCATACCTATGTATATACAGGGGGCCAGAGCTGACCTATCCCTGGGCTCTGTCATACCTATGTATATACAGGTGGCCAGAGCTGACCTATCCCTGGGCTCTGTCATACCTATGTATATACAGGTGGCCAGAGCTGACCTATCCCTGGGCTCTGTCATACCTATGTATATACAGGGGGCCAGAGCTGACCTATCCCTGGACTCTGTCATACCTATGTATATACAGGTGGCCAGGACTGACCTATCCCTGGACTCTGTCATACCTATGTATATACAGGGGGCCAGAGCTGACCTATCCCTGGGCTCTGTCATACCTACGTATATACAGGTGGCCAGAGCTGACCTATCCCTGGACTCTGGATACAGGTGGCCAGGACTGACACACTGACACAGTACTCTCCGCAGCTGGCATATGTGCCTTGTGGCCATGATATTTGAGAATATAGTGTCATAATAGTCAGTTCTGAGCGGAAGCCACTAAGATGTAACATATTCAAATATGATTGTTATTGTTGCGATGCGAAGACGGAGTCTCTTACCAAGTCGTCACACAGTTCATTCTTGATGTGTAGACTCTCCGCTAGTTGTTCGCATTCCTCGATTTTCTCCTCGAACTGAGATTGAATCTCTTTGTGATCCTGCAAAATAAAGCGAGGGAGAATATTAGTTGGAAACAAACCGCTTGATAATATAGTGACTATCTGCTGCTCATAAGAAAACAAAATAAGAAATTAAATTCGCAAAAACACAGATCATTGTCGGACACATTGCTGCTTTACAATGTTCTACAGGCTCCACAGCACCATATTGCCGGCTCCACAACACCACATTGCCGGCTCCACAACACCACATTGCCGGCTCCACAACACCACATTGCCGGCTCCACAGCACCACATTGCCGGCTCCACAACACCACATTGCCGGCTCCACAGCACCACATTGCCGGCTCCACAACACCACATTGCCGGCTCCACAGCACCACATTGCCGGCTCCACAACACCATATTGCCGGCTCCACAACACCACATTGCCGGCTCCACAGCACCACATTGCCGGCTCCACAGCACCACATTGCCGGCTCCACAGCACCATATTGTCGGCTCCATAGCACCACATTGCCGGCTCCACAACACCACATTGCCGGCTCCACAGCACCATATTGTCGGCTCCACAGCACCACATTGCCGGCTCCACAACACCACATTGCCGGCTCCACAGCACCATATTGTCGGCTCCACAGCACCACATTGCCGGCTCCACAGCACCATATTATCGGCTCCATAGCACCACATTTCCGGCTCCACAGCACCACATTGCCGGCTCCACAGCACCATATTGTCGGCTCCACAGCACCATATTGCCGGCTCCACAGCACCACATTGCCGGCTCCACAGCACCACATTGCCGGCTCCACAGCACCATATTGTCGGCTCCACAGCACCACATTGCCGGCTCCACAGCACCACATTGCCGGCTCCACAGCACCACATTGCAGGCTGTACAGCACCACATTGCCGGCTCCACGGGTGTCATACGTCCAATTCACTTTTCACATGCTCTGCGTCGCATCTTTCCGATTGCAACAAGTTTCGGTCAGCCAGTCTTGGAGCTTTCAGGAAGATCCACTGTGTCTTAGAGCAGAATACCAATGCAAGAAAGTCGTTTATAGTAATTACGAGGGAGCGCGAAGCGCTCGCTCGTCCTTCCGTGGTGTATGGACAAAATCTGAATATGAGCGGCCCAACCCGGCCCGGTCCAACCCGGCCCGTGGCGACGCTTTTGAGAAGCTCATATCTCTGCAACTGCTCGTCCGATTGACAAGCGGGCTTCTTTTCTGAGCAGCCCCATCCAACCTACCCTGTTTGAGACCAGTGCCGACTCATGTGGGTGGATAGCACTGCGCGTGGCGCGTGCCGCGTGAGAGGTGTTTAAAAGTGTTTTCTCGCAAAAACTTCGCAACGGCTGAGCAGATTATGTGCAAATGGGGTGGGGTGACTGCACGGTAGGGTGGCTCAATGTATACTTATGCCAGAAAATTATAGCGGATACAGGGTTTTCCCATGTATTTGAACATGCTGAGTTCAATGGTGCACATTACAATTAATTTTGACGACGTTTAGGGGTCGCGAAAAACAAATCTTTCAAAATGGCGGTTTTGCTCATTTTCGGCTAAAATCGGCACATAATTGCGCAAAACACATAAACTGTACAAATATGGGATGCAGGGACGCATGAAACTAATAAAACTGAGATTCAGCTTTCGTTTACACCTTTCCCGAGTATGTAGCTCTTACGGTTGACTTTGTATATCCATCCATCCACATCAATATTTGTCCCCGGCGGCTCCGCCGGCAGCGTGGGTTCAAATCCCGCCGCGCGGTCTTTCAGCCGAATAGGGAAACTTTCGCCCGGGGGTACGGTCTCCTAAGGACGCAAAATGTTGCTTAGCAATTCTTTGTTGAAGTGAATGATGCCTTTTTCATTTCAATTAGGATCATATGAGAATATGAATGAAAACATCTGTTAACCCTCGCCCTACGGGGGGGCCTGACAGGCCCCCCTGAGGTTTTCTTGAATAACTTTTTACACATGTAGTACATCTGGCTGAAATTTTTGGTAGCTGAGTTTAAAACAATTATGCGTATGCTGTACGAAAATAATTGAAATTGGTCAAGTAGTTTGGGAGATAATCATGTTTTGATGACGTCATGTTGGTGAAAAAAAGAAATATTTGAAAAAAATCGTAGAAAATAGAGTTTTAAAGAAAATTGCAAACACAATTTACCAAAGATACAAAATGGCATTGTCTTTCAAATGGCAATCTCGGAGTTTCATTTTTTTCGTTTTTGACCCCCAATTTTTGTTTTGTTGGAAAAGTCCCACAAAATCAAAATTTTCAAAGATGTTAGAAAAACCGGAATATATGTGAGAGAACTGAGTATGGACAATACCCATACCAAATTTGAAAGCAACATCTTCATTTTTGACTGAGTGATGACTCCCTAAGTGAAAGAAACTGATGACGTCATTTTTTATATAAAATAACCTTTTTACTTTTGTTGACAAGATACGAACAAATAATTACAATTTCTGTATTTCTGAGCCAAAACTGGTCTAGGAACATGCCTTTTTATTTACATTTATCAAATTTCTAATTTTGAGGTTTTCTGAAGAGCAAAATCGCTGTTCTGGACGTGGTAAATCCGAGGTCATTCACTTGACCTGGAAGGTCACTCATTGATCTGAAACCTACAAATCGCATACTGTTAGATTTCTCTCATGACAGGCAACATGCTGGTACTTACCGCATTGCTCTAAGTTGCTTGGTTTGGAAGTTAACAGGGGGCCTGTCAGCCCCCCTCCCCCCGTAGGGCGAAGGTGAAAAAAGCTCCCGTAGGGCGAGGGTTAACCAGTACCTATACATTTGTAAATATTAATTTTCTTCTAAAATACGCGTATACCGACAATAAAACGACCGCGCACTGATGCGCACACAAAAGTATGGGTTTCAAGAAGATGGCAAGCTACTGGCATTCGTCTGCATTCTCATGCTCTCAAATCTACCTAAGCAAGCATATGAAAACTAAGACAACGGCATCACTCTAGAAATCATGTATAAATCTCATCTCACCCCTACCCTGATAAGGCGTATCCAGCTTATTTTTAACACCAGCCAGTCAGCTGAATGGCTATCTACAACTTCAGTGTATGCAAACCATCCTACAAATGGTTAAACATGCATTAACTAAAGATCATAACCTTATGCCTGTACCTAGCCCTATATATGCTGCGGTTGTGAACCCTTACGTCTGGGTTGCCTACAATTTTTTCCAGCGTTGAATTTTTTCAGTCCGAGAACTACCGCCTGTGGATCTCGACCACATGTTGCATGAATTGGCCCGAAAGGCATTCCTGTACTGGAGGTCATGTGGCTCACCCAAAGAGGGTCATGTGGCTCTGCAGATGAGGCAGACTAGACTGTCATTCAAATATGCGTTAAGGAGTTGTAGAAGGAAACAGAAAAGGCTAAACGCAAACAAGCTAGCTATGTCTTTGCATAATCAGGAACCCAATCGCTTCTGGACCATGGTGAAGCAGCAAATGGGCGGTAGTATCCCCCTCCCCCACTAGTTTTGGTAGCATTACAGGGAACACCAATATTTCAAATATGTGGAAGCACCATTTTCAAGCATTGTTCAATGATAATAGCTGCAGCAGTGACTGTGCAATGCTAAATCAGCTTAAGAGTGTCCCATCCCCCTGTACTCCTACCATTACTACAGAGGATGTGAGCTGTGCAGTGGCTAAGCTAAAAAGTGGGAAGTCTGCAGGGTGGGACCATATGTCTACTGACCATCTGCTACATTTGCAACCTGACATGCTTTCCATCATTGCGATCCTATTCAATACCATGATTAACCACTCAAATCTGCCTGATGGCCTGGTCTATTCATTGCTAGTTCCTTTGATTAAGGATAAAGGTGGTCTGCTAGATGACAAATCAAATTACAGGGCTATAGCTCTTTCTACGACACTGTCAAAAGTACTAGAACTCATTCTGATTGAGAGGCTGGAACCCTTCTTATTTACAAGTGATGCTCAATTTGGGTTTAAGACAGGACATTCCACCACTCTTGCTACTTATGTACTCAAAGAAACAATTAATCACTATACTAAGTTGGGCAGTCCAGTATATGCCTGCTTTCTTGATGCAAGTAAAGCATTTGATAGAGTCTGTCATTCAAAGCTCTTTCAGATACTGTCTGAAAGAGGAGCTCCCTCATCCTACCTGAAACTTCTACTGAGCTGGTACAGGAACCAAACGATGGGAGTGAAATGGGCCAACAGTTCCTCTGATCCCTTCTCTGTAGAAAATGGTGTGCGTCAAGGTGGCAACCTCTCGCCCCTGCTGTTCAATGTGTATATTGATGACCTTATATGTAACTTGCGGATGTCACCGCTAGGATGCCACATTGGTGAATGTTCTGTAAATGTGCTTGCCTATGCCGACGACATTGTGCTACTTTCGCCCACTAGGGCAGGTCTGAAAGAGCTAGTTAATACGTGTGAAACATTTGCTTTGTCAAGGGATATCAAATTCAATGTAAAAAAGACTGTCTGTATGCTATTCAATCCTCAACGACCACATGTATCCTCACATCTGACTAGTTCACAGACCCCAGTTATCTCTTTGAATGGTCACAAGCTGGCCTGGGTCAATAAATTTAAATATCTGGGTCACATATTGGCCACCGATATCAGTGACAGAGGGGACATTCGCAGGGTAAAGCGATTGATGTATTATAGTGCAAATATGATCTGTGCTAGGGTTGGCCATGCCAACAAGGACATTGTGATCAAGCTCTTTAAAGCCTTCTGTATGAACATGTATGGCTGTGAGCTGTGGGACACACTCAGGGATAAGAAGGCCTTCCGTGAACTGTGTGTGGCATATCACTCATGTATCAAGAAATTAGTAAAGATGCCAGTGTGGACCAGAAATCATGTTCTATGTAAGTCCCTCAAGCTTTTTCCCTGTCCTATGCTAGTTGCTAGCAGACAACTTTTATTTTACAAGAGGCTTCATTCTAGTGAAAATAGTATTATAAAAACCCTGTGTGTAAGTGTCATAGGCCATAATGGCATCGTAGCAAAAACGCATCTTCATATTAGACGGGAGTATGACCTAATGGCCCTTAACCTCCCAGCAGCAGGAAAAAATGACATTGTCAACCTTTTTGCGTCCCACCTGAATCGGATCGTTGCACAGCGGAACCAAGACCACCATGAGTTGCTGAGGGGCATTGACCCTGGCTAGTGTATGACTTGTGTTTTGTTGTGTCTGTCTTGTGTACTATCTCCTTCCCATTGTGTGCGCTGCAAAGATATGTACCAACGCTGGTGCGAAATAAACGTTATTATTATTATTATTATTATAAGTGCCTGGAGTTTGGCCTCATCTTTGGCGGACGTGTTTATGAAGTCGTCGATCATCTTAATGCCACGCTCCGCGACATCATTTGTCGCCTTGAGACTGGTGACGAACTCACTGAACTTATGGAACTCGTCGTTCTGCCCTCACTCAACCGCCGGCAGGTGGAGCCCGGTTAGCTTGCAAACGCCCACATCAGCGAAAATGAGCCACGACCGCTCATCGACGAGCTCCGGGAGCTCAGTTGGCTCTACGATTACTATTTTCGTCGGTGTAGTCCTCAGGCTTACCGGAGCTCAGCAGTGCGCGCGCCATGGCCTCTTTCTCCTCCCCAGAGACCCTTCGGCTACACAGCGCCAGGGGCACTAGCTGCGGCCGCAGATACCAGACGTGGCGCGCCGTCACTCGGAGCGACGCCTCGGCCACGTCGATATCCACCGTCTTGTAGTGGATGAGGTGCTGGTGGAGCGCCAGGTCCAGTGCCGGCGCGTCGGCGGTCACGGGGCAAGACAGCTAGGCCGGCGCGTAGATGAGCGCCAAGAAACGCACCATGCGACGCAGCAGTGCGCACAGCCCCTCCTCCAGGCCGAGCTGGTCAGCGTACATTGTACGCTGACTCATTGTACATTGTACGCTGACCAGCTCGGCCTGGAGGAGGAGCTGCGCGCACTGCTGCGTCGCATTGTGCGCTTCTTGGCGCTCATCTACGCGCCGGCCTGGCTGTCCTGCCCCGTGGCCGCCGACGCGCCGGCACTGGACCCGACGCTCCACCAGCACCTCATCCACTACAAGACGGTGGATATCGACGTGGCCGAGACGTCGCTCCAAGTTGCAGCGCGCCACGTCTGGTATCTGCGGCCGCAGCCAGTACCCCTGGCGCTGTGTAGCCGAAGGGTCTCTGGGGAGGAGAAAGAGGCTATGGCGCGCGCACTGCTGAGCTCCGGTAAGCCTGAGGACTACACCGACGAAAATAGTAATCGTAGAGTCAACTGAGCTCCCGGAGCTCGTCGATGAGCGGTCGTGGCTCATTTTCGCTGATGTGGGCGTTTGCAAGCTAACCGGGCTCCACCTGCCGGCGGCTGAGTGAGGGCAGAACGACGAGTTCCATAAGTTCAGTGAGTTCGTCACCAGCCTCATGGCAACACAATATGATGTCGCGGAGCGTGGCATTACGATGATCGACGACTTCATAAACACGTCCGCCACGTCACGACTTCATAAACACGTCCGCCACGTCACGTCTTCAACACGTCCGCCAAAGATGAGGCCCAGCTGCAGGCACTTATGCAGGTGGTCGAGATCCACAGGCGGTAGTTCCCGGACTGCAAAAATTCAACGCTGGAGAAAATTGTAGGCAACCCAGACGTAAGGGTACACAGCCGCGTCATATATAAGGCTGCGTACAGGCATAAGGTTATGTTCTTTAGTCAATGCGTGTTGAACCATTTGCAGGAAGGTTTGCATACACTGAAGTTGTAGATAGTCATTCAGCTGACTGGCTGGTGTTAAAAATAAGCTGGATACGCCTTATCAGGGTAGGGGTGAGGTGAGGTTTATACATCATTTCTAGGGTGATGCCGTTGTCTTAGTTTTCATATGCTTGCTTAGGTAGATTTGAGAGCATGAGAATGCAGACGAATGCCAGTGGCTTGCCATCTTCTTGAAACCCATACTTTTGTGAGCGCACCAGTGCGCGGTCGTTTCATTGGCGGTATACGCGTATTTTACAAGAAAATGCATATTTACAAATGTATAGGTACTGGTTAACAGACGTTTTCATTCATATTCTCATATGATCCTAATTGAAATGCAAAAGGAATCATTCACTTCAACAAGGAATAGCCAAGCAACATTTTGCGTCCTAAGGAGATCGCACCCCGTGCGAAAGTTTCCCTATTCGGCTGAAAGACCGCGCGGCGGGATTTGAAACCACGCTGTCGGCGGGGCCGCCGGGGATGAATATTGATGTGAATGGATGGATATACAAAGTCAACAGTAAGTGCTGCATACTCGGGAAAGGTGTAAACGAAAGCTGAATGTCCGTTATATTCGTGTCATGTGTCACTGCATCCCACATGTGTACAGTTTATGTATTTTGCGCAATAATGTCCCGATTTTAGCCGAAAATGAGCAAAACCGCCATTTTGAAAGATTTTTCGCGACCCCTAAACGTCGTAAAAATTTATTTGAATATGCACCATTGAACTCGGCATGTTCAAATGCATGGAAAAACCTGTATCGGCTAGAATTTCCCGACATAAGTATAAATTGAGCCACCCAATTTAGGGGTGTGCACGTGCGCACGTGCACACCCCTATTCTATATCTCAGGAACGGCTGAGCTGATTGTGTTCAAATTTGGTGAGTGGTTAGGGACCTCTCAGCCGCCAGTTTCCCACAAGTCAGGAGAAGGGGGTGCCTCTGCACGTGCGCACGTCCACACCCCTATGCTATATCATAGGAACGGCTTAGCCGATTTCGTTATAATTTGGTGTGTGGTTAGGGACCTCTCAGCCGCCGCTTTTCCACAAGTCAGGGGTGGTGTGTCTGCACCTGCGCACGTGATCACCTTCTTTTGTATCTCAGAAACTACTTGCTCGATCGAGTTGAAATTCACCATACATTTCGTTCGCGCTCGCTCGTTCATCGCCAACTACGGCGCCTTACAAGTGGATAGCACGCGACTTTATTTTGGTTTCATATTTTATGCATACTAATAAAACAACGCGCATCTCGGCTAGAGTAAGAGGCGGCAGCGAGCCCCGACGGCTAACGGGTCTCAAATGGTTGACGTCATGACGCGAATAAGTCAAGCCAGTTGATCAAATATGTTACAAGTCTGAAACTGCATGATATTCACTGTTGCCTCGGACCTGCGCACCTGCAGGTGTGCAGGTGCGCACACCTGCTTATTCACTGTTTTATAACGGAAATGCTTCCATTTAGTCCGAATATGTTGATTTTATACCAGTGACCTAACCGTTGATTCTTTACCGTTTTCATTATGATCTGAGTAGTGAACGTGACTTGCACAAATGAACAGGAACTTCATTCCACCCATAATAACGACAAACATCATGTCCGTTGACCGTTATAATGTAAACAAGTGAGTCAAGAATCTGCCAATATATACTGTGCTGATACATTTGCTAAAATTATGTCAAGTAATCGCCATCGCCATGGATGTGTCGAAGTTGTCGAACTAATAGGAAATCTTGTAAATAAAGTAAGTGAATCATCATCTTTTCTCAGCTCTTGAAATCCAATTCATGATAGGCTAATAGGCAACATTTTACCGACGTCATGACGCGAATGTGTAGTGTGTACCTACACAGCGTAGGTACACACTACACAATATACATTTGCGTAATGTAAAACACTAAAAGCTTTGTGCATTGTCTTACATTGTAATACATTTAATTACTCTTAACGGTCTTATCAGTCGCAGTATTTAAGACCAGATAACAACGCCGAACCACCAGCCAACAGCTGGCCCCCAGTGGCGAAACCCATCCTGCGGCAGCCAATGCCCGGGCGGCGGTACCCTCCATGCCGTCCTGGCGGGCTCGACTGACCTGGACTAGTTTGTTGAGCTCGCTCAGCTGCGCGGTAAGAGTGCCGTTCTGCTGTTCCAGCGCCTGGAACAGGTCCACGTCCGAGGCACGCTGGTTCCGCTGCTCCTGAAACGGCGCCAGGATTCACATCAGATCACGTCGGCATACTGCAGGGCCTGGCAGGCGGAAGACAACAGAGGGAAGCTCACGGAGACGCCCACTTTGAAATGGCCTGTATCAGTGTCAAATGTCAGCGCCCAGACAGCGTTTCCGAAAAATGCCGCGCCATACAGCGGTGACAACAGCAGTGACAGTGTCTGGCGACCGAGCCAGCGCGGCGGGGCGGGGCTGGAACCCAGGGTCAGACGGTGATAACATGTAACGGCACGGTCAGACGGGGGAGGGCAGACAGGGCAGGGAGGGGAGGGAGACGGGGCGGGGCGGCAGCTGACCCCGACGGAGGGAACGGCAGAGATTTGGCGGTTCGTTTGCCGCAGTCCGACTGCAGTGATATGTCAGTAGCGACACCGTGGCAGAGAAGAACGACAGGGGATCGGTAAAAGCATGCATGATACAAGGGTATGAAAGAAAATACATCCTGAAAAGAACCAAGAGGCCGTTCAAAAATATATAATTATGAAAACAATCCTGCCGACTCTCATTTCGCATGATCATCGCATGATCATGATGGTGATTTAAAAAAGGGCGAAAATTATCCAATGGACTATCCCGTCAAACATGTTATGATACGTGGCCTGCTTATTAGCTCACTGCTACTTCTGTTCGCAGCAGCATACAGGAAGTGAGGAAGTGAGTCATGGTCAGTAGCATTGTTCCGGACATTCCACAAGCCCAGCCATGCCATACTCCAGTGACGGAGCACACCTTCCTGTCCATTGAAAACTTCCTCACTGACATGCATAGAGAGACGACAGCTCATGTACAGAGCTGCGGTCCATCTGACCAGTTGGCCGCGGCTCCCCGGCCAGCCCGGCGTGCGCCCCTCCCGCCCGCCGCCCACACGGGTTGGGTCGGTGGCCAGACTGCGGAGGCCGGCCGGGCCGGGCCGGGCCGCGCTCCAGCCGACTGACTGACCGGCCGGCCGGCCGGGCCGCGGGGGGACGCCCCATGAGGCAGCGGTCTGTCATCGATACCGGCGACACAGCCCGGCCCCGGCCCCGGCCCCGGCCCCCGGCTGCCGCCACGGTGGTGCGCGTGCCGGCCGATTAGCGGAGGGGGAGATACGGCGGCCAATTAGGGAGACAGACGGTCATCTGCCGGCCGTGACGTCACCACGGCCCCGCCGCCGACCACATTGATCCCCGAAGCCGGGATGACCTGGGATAGTGGCACGGAGGGATGGGGTGACCTCGGGTGTTGGCACAGAGGTATGGGTGACCTCGGGTGTTGGTACAGAGGTACGGGGTGATCTCGGGTGTTGGCACACAGGCACGGGATGACCTAGGGTGTTGGTACAGAAGCATGGGTGACCTCGGATACCGGTAGAGGTACGGGGTGACCTCGGGTGTTGGCACAGAGGCACGGGTGACATCGGGTGTTAGTACAGAGGTACGGATGACCTCGGGTGTTGGCACAGAGGAACGGGTGACCTCGGGTGTTGGCACAGAGGAACGGGTGACATCGGGTGTTAGTACAGAGGTACGGATGACCTCGGATACCGGTACAGAGGTACAGGTGACCTTGGGTGCTGGTACGGAGGCACGGAGTGACCTCGGATACCGGTACAGAGGCACGGGTGACCCCGGGTGTTGGTACAGAGGAACGGGTGACCTCGGGTGTTGGCACAGAGGCACGGAGTGACCTCGGGTGTTGGCACAGAGGTACGGGTGACCTCGGATACCGGTATAGAGGCACGGGTGACCTCGGGTGTTGGTACAGAGGCACGGAGTGACCTCGGGTGTTGGCACAGAGGTACGGGTGACCTCGGATACCGGTACAGAGGAACGGGTGACCTCGGGTGTTGATACAGAGGCACGGGGTGACCTCAGGTGTTGGTACAGAGGCACGGGATGACCTCAGGTGTTGGCACACAGGCACGGGTGACCTAGGGTGTTGGTACAGGGTATCGGGGTGACATCACGTGTCAGAGTTAAATTGCTGCCACATAGGCTCCTCGAGAGGTGATCCTCTGATGCGAGGGAGGTTGTCAGAGCATATCCTCCGCTTTTATCCTGGTTACACAGCTGTCCAGGTCTGGAGGATTATTTCTCCCACGGATAGTTTCCTGCCAACCCCGGTGGTGCAGCGATTGCTGCAGTTAATTGGCATGTTTACTCGTGACAATGAGCTAATACCGTTCGTAAGTGATCATGGATTCCACTTGTAATTCATAGCAAGTTAAAACAGGTTTCATCTCATGCGCCGTTGTTCGCCGCCAGTTTGTAACGTCAAACAATCATTTAAAGATTTGCCAGACTTCGTTCGGTGTACTAAATAGGAAACAGGCAACGAATCACCAATGAGGGTCATGGTTGGACACAACCCAGCGGCGCATTTGACACTGTTTACTGCATCTATAATTATTTAAACTGTAACGATTATCACTAATAATTATCACTTAAATGATATAGGTAAGAGATTGAAGGTGGCAATGCAGGTATGGGCAATGGGCATTGGACAATCTGGACTATAAGGTTCCTCTTTAGTAGTGAGCCCCTTGAATCCAATCTAGCTTGACGGGTCTAGAATCAGTCATGCCCCCCAAAAAATATGCGCGGCCGGGTCCAGTTTCGCCCAGGTTTTCTGAACTGAGTGCAGTCTGCGTTCGGGCCTTAGTCGCGACTTCTATGCAAATATGTCGCTGCGCTGCTGGACTGGACAATTTCCTGGTTTTCTTGCTAAGACTCCAGCTCTAGGAAGCGCCAGAAGTATCAGGAGATGGTGGAGGAGGGGATGAGAGGGGAGAGGAGAGGAGGGGAGGGGGTTTAATAACGGCCGAATAAGAGGAGCAGTGCAGCGCTGCGAGCCACTTCATAACGACGACGCCACAACCGGCGCTGTTTGTGCGAACGTCGATAGCTCGAGGCCCGGCAATTGATTGTGTGTCTGGGGTCCGATCGATTTCATGCATTTCCGCAACGTCAGCAACCAGGAAGCAGGAGGACCAGGAAGCAACCAGGAAGCATGTCTGTGAGCCGGCGGAATGTTTAGGAACCTAGTCAGCGAATTCAAGTTATAATTGTATCACGGATGCTTTCTTAATGACGCGTCACTTCTGGAAAACAGGGAGTTGAGAAATGTAAAAATGTCAGAGAAGCATTCACAGGTCATTTTATTACGAACTCCCAAAATTATATCAGAGTGCAAACACACCAGCAGACTGTGCGGCTGCTGTGTGCCGCTGCCGGCTGTGTACCCCTTCTGTGTACCCGGCCTCGGCCGTCTGCAGGCTCGGCTGACCGTCGGCCGGGCCCGTGTCAGCAGCTGTTACCAGCCGGGTGGGGGAGCGGCGGACCATTACCGTCTCCGGCCGGCACACGGGCGTCGATCGGCCACCGACGCCCCCACCGACACGAGTCGCCAACGTACGGACAGCCCCGCCCCGCACAGTGGGGCAGATCGGCTCCAAAAACGGCCATAGAGCGAAAATACAAATAGGTCCTATACGACTCAATGTATGGCTACAACAATCTAGATTGTTCAAGGCATCCAATGGTGACCTCTTTTGTCCTCCCATACAAATATTTCATAGTAAAAAAACAAGCCTAACACATGCTATGTCCAGGATCTAGGAGAGACAGGCAGGAAGGTGTACTGATATAGCCTCCCTAAACGGGACCTCTGTGGCAAACTAGTTCATTGCATGGTAATCGGTAGTGGACCAAATTAAAGTGCGTTATTTTGGCTTACCAAAAGTTGATTCACAGTGGGCAACTACGATTGTATCTCGTACTACACGGATATAACCAGTTGTATCGTATTATTGCTAGTAAAAACATATCCGAGTAATAACCATAAGCATACAAAATGCGTCCCACCAGGTCCCGCCATAATTTTGGTGCGCACATATAGTTCAAACTTCAGGGTGTACTCCTTCAGATTATGCAGAGATCACCTGCGCGTTTTTGCGCCAATTAAAAATATATCATTATTTCCAAGTAGCCTCGCGATCAGCGGAGATAGAACTTCATCAATAAATTAATTTCTTTATGCGCGAGGTATTAACCATTCATGTCTTGGGTGCGCATGAAATGCCTTTTGGGTCACAACATTCATATTTATTGGAGATCGAAGCGTCAACACATTGAAAGTTCACATGTTATGTAGCCAAACAAAAATGAAAGGATAGGGTGATATTTTATCATTATGTACATTCCCTATATGTCTAGGCATCGATTTCAGTTCAAAATCCCCATAACTATAGCTTGTTCTTCCGATGTCCGGTTTTGGAGCCGATCTGACCCACTGTGCGCCGGTCAGTCGCCGTACGGACAGCCCCGCCGGTCAGCCCTGTCGTACGGACAGCCGGCCGGTCAGCCCTGCCGTACGGATAGCCCCGCCGGTCAGCGCCGTACGGACAGCCCCGCCGGTCAGCCCTGCCGTACGGACAGCCCGCCGGTCAGCCCTGCCGTACGGACAGCCCCGCCGGTCAGCGCCGTACGGACAGCCCCGCCGGTCAGCCCTGCCGTACGGACAGCCCGCCGATCAGCCCTGCCGTACGGACAGCCCGCCGGTCAGCCCTGCCGTACGGACAGCCCCGCCGGGCCCGGCGGCCCGCGGCCGGCCGCGCGGCTGGTCAGTGTCTGCTGGTACTGAACAACCTGTCCAATGGAAGCCACCGGGCATTGTTATCAGCTACCCGTCAGATGGTGGCCAGTGGTCACAGTACACCGTTACCAGCTACCTTTCATCGTTACCACCCACATTTACTAGCCACTGTTCAGCATTACCAACCACCGCACACCGCTACCATCCACCTTCCGTCGTTACCAGCTACCGTCCAACGTCACTGGCTGCCCGCCCAGCTGCACAAAAATCCTACCCAGCCACACGCCCAGCAGCACAGGCATCCTACCCAGCAGCACAGGCATCCTACTCAGCCACCCGCCCAGCAGCACAGACATCCTACCCAGCCACACGCCCAGCAGCACAGGCATCCAACCCAGAAGCACAGGCATCCTACCCAGCCACCCGCCCAGCAGCACAGGCATCCTACCCAGCCACCCGCCCAGCAGCACAGGCATCCTACCCAGCCACCCGCCCAGAAGTACAGGCATCCTACCCAGCCACCCGCCCAGCAGCACAGGCATCCTATCCAGCAGCACAGGCAGCCTACTCAGCCACCCGCCCAGCAGCACAGACATCCTACCCAGCCACCCGCCCAGTAGCACAGGCATCCTACCCAGCCACCCGCCCAGCAGCACAGGCATCCTACCCAGCCACCCGCCCAGCAGCACAGACATCCTACCCAGCCACCCGCCCAGCAGCACAGGCATCCTACCCAGCCACCCGCCCAGCAGCACAGGCATCCTACTCAGCCACCCGCCCAGCAGCACAGGCATACTACTCAGCCACCCGCCCAGCAGCACAGGCATCCTACCCAGCCATCCTACCCAGCAGTACAGGCATCCTACTCAGCCACCCGCCCAGCAGCACAGGCATCCTACCCAGCCACCCGCCCAGCAGCACAGGCATCCTACCCAGCAGCACAGGCATCCTACTCAGCCACCCGCCTAGCAGCACAGGCATCCTACCCAGCCACCCGCCCAGCAGCGCAGGCATCCTACTCAGCCACCCGCCCAGAAGCACAGGCATCCTATCCAGCCACCCGCCCAGCAGCACAATCATCCTACCCAGCCACCCGCCCAGCAGCACAGGCATCCTACCCAGCCACCCGCCCAACAGCACAGGCATCCTATCCAGCCACCCGCCCAGCAGCACAGGCATCCTACCCAGCCACCCGCCTAGCAGCACAGGCATCCTATCCAGCAGCACAATCATCCTACCCAGCCACCCGCCCAGCAGCACAGTTACCCAGCCACCCGCCAAGTGGCGACTCTTCGTCGCCATCGTCGGTAGTCGGTACCGTCGTTTCCAACTCAGTCAGTCACTCGACTCCTCCGCACCATCGCCTTCGACATTTCCACCGCCCACCGCCCTCCGCCCTCCGCCCACCGCTCACCGCCGGCGTCCGCCGCCCACGAGCGTCGCGTCCGGGCGGCGCCGGCGGCGGCTGGGCGGTCTCTCGAAGCGGCGGGCGCCGAGTGAAGAGCGGGCCCGCGGCGCTATCGGCAGACGGAGGGGGTATCGGTGCTCGGCTGACCCCGTTTCGCTCGGCCGCGGGAGACACGATAACTCCCCGGGGGTATATCGACCGAGCGAGCCAGCCGGTGGAGCTGCCACTAACGTGACACACACACACACACACACACACACACACACACACACACACACACACACACACACACACACACACACACACACACATACACACACACACACACACACACACACACACACACACACACACACACACACACACACACACACACACACACCTACACACACACACGCACACGCACACGCACACGCACACGCACACGCACACGCACACGCACACGCACACGCACACGCACACGCACACACACACACACACACACACACGCACGCACACACATGCACACGCACATGCACATGCACACGCACACGCACACGTACACGCACACGTACACGCGCACACGTACACGTACACGCGCACGCGCGCACGCGCACACGCGCACACGCGCACGCACACCACTCGCACACGTATTGGAACGATGGCCGGCGGAGTCTACCTGCGGGCGCTGCTGCTGCTGTGGCGGTGAGCGGGCGCTGCTGGGCGGGGATGCACGGAGCGCGGGCGGCACCGGACGCGGTCACTGGCGCCGCCGGGCCGCTGCCGGGCGTCGGACGCTGCGCGAAGGACCACCGGCCGCAGCCTGGGATCGACACTGCCGCCGCCAGCCGCCGCCGCAGACCAGCAAAATCAATAGGCGGCGAGCGGCGGCGAGCGGCGGCGCGTGCGCGGCGAGCGCCGACGCGCCGGCGCCCAGGGCCGTGCGTATCGACGAACGCGCACGGTGGCATGAATGGCACGGCGATTAACCATGTGCGTCCAGCCGATAGCCATCGTAGACACGGAGCCGGCCGGCTGGGGCGTGTCTCCGTCAGAAGCCGGCAGACTGGCCGAGATACCGACAGATACCGGCACAGAGGCACAGAGGCAGAGGCACAGAGGCAGAGGCACAGAGGCAGAGGCACAGAGGCAGAGGCACAGAGGCAGAGGCACAGAGGCAGAGACACAGAGGCAGAGACACAGAGGCAGAGGCACAGAGGCAGAGGCACAGAGGCAGAGGCACAGAGGCAGAGGCACAGATGCAGAGGAACAGAGGCAGAGGCACAGAGGCAGAGGCACAGAGGCAGAGGCACAGAGGCAGAGGCACAGAGGCAGAGGCACAGAGGCAGAGGCACAGAGGCACAGAGGCACAGAGGCAGAGGCACAGAGGCAGCGACAGACAGCGGACGGCCGACCAGCGGGGCTCAGAGAAGGCAACTGGGGCCAGAGGGCACCAGCTGAGAAAGATAAGATGGAATGGGTAATGTGATATTGGGAGTATGCGAGATAAAACGATTATAAATTCGACTAGATGAGGAAGGTCATTGTCACACATGGGTGGATGGAGCTCAGGTCCGGAGAGGGTATACATACTTTGGTCAATGCTGCAGACTCGGTGTACAATTATATCCACTGCATTGAGACTCTCACCCCAACTCATGAGTATATGGGATATGGTGGGAACCGGGCTCTACACCTGACTGGGCCCCTGATACACGCCTTTGCCAGCACCGTGCCACTGCCTCGATAGGGCCTGACTAAGACCGGGCCCCTATCAGGAACGGGCCCGTGCTATCAATAATTTGCTAATACCGGGCCCTCGTCCTGACCGGGGCCCATATCACGCCTTTGCCAGCAACGGGCCCCTGCCTCGATCGGGCCTGGCCAAGACCGGGCCCCTACCCGGAACGGGACTGTGTCACTAGAACGGGCCCGTATCAATAATTTGCAAGGATCGGGCCCTGTTGTGTCCGGGCCCCATATCACGTCTTTGCCAGCACCGGGCCCTGCCTTGATCGGGCCCCTACCAGAAACGGGCCCGTATAAATACAAATGCGAGGAGCGGGCCCTGTTGTGACCGGGCCCTCGTCCTGACCGGGCCCCATATCACGCCTCTGCCAGCACCGGGCTCCTGCCTCGATCGGACCCCTACCAGGAACGGGCCCTTATCAGGAAGAGGTACGTATCAAAGAATTTGCAAGGACGGGGCCCTGTTGTGACCGGGCCCTCTTCCTGACCGGGTCCCATATGACACCTTTGCCAGCACCGGGCCCCTGTCTCGGTAAGGCCTGACCGATACCGGGCCCCTGCCAGGTATGGGCCAGAATACGGGTCCTTTTGATGCGTGCCACTCAGAAATTTCGGGGGGGGGGGGGGGGGGGGGGGGTCAGCTGACTCTTTTGACTCCCCCTGCGTGCGCAATTGCTAACTTGCCTCGGGATACTCTCGCTACTTGCTGTGTCAGTGGTACCTAGAGACAAGGGCGTCGCCACCGAGGCCCCCCCCCCCCCCCTGGATCGATCGCTCCGGCCGGAGTCCGACCCCCCCCCCAGATTCGCAGAATTTTAACATTAGCCCAATGTGGCTGGCCCCAAACACATGGCTGACCCCCACACTAAAAAAAAAAATGTGGCGACGCCACTGCCTATAGAGAGGTGACTTGTTGACTAAGTTAGCGTACTTTCCGCTTCTAAAAAAGCTGAGCGACTTATACATGCGCATTACTGCTAAGTTGCAGTGGCATGACCCTGTTAATTAACCGCAGTCCACACAGGCACGTAGCCAGGATTTCGTCCAGGGGGTGGGAGGGGGGGGGGGGGGGGGGCGCCTGGAAAGGACCACTTCCCGAGCGTTGAAAAGGCCAAACAAAACGGATGAAAAGGCACGTTACAATAATGGAGAATGCAGTATGGCAGGTATGGCATGGGCCATACCAACACTTTTAGGAGCTGGAGTAAGTAAACCGGGGGGTTTAGAACCAGCGATTTGGAGGGGATTTCAACTTTGGAACCAGCGACACCAGTTTGGAATCAGCTATACTAACTTCGAATATTTTTTTAGGCCAAGCCCCGGAACCCTTAAAGGGAATGTTTCACCTTTGTATTAGTTTTAAACTGAGATAGCCATTATCTTGGGCCGTTATTTAGTTTGAAAAATGGGGTCTAGGCTAGTGCCGCCGGTGATTGGCAGACAGCGGCTTTTTTCAGCCAATCCCACTTTGTCAGCCAATCAGCGGCGGTCTGTAGCGCAATATGACGTCATCAAAGCAAATATTAACAACTTCATTTTTAGAAGTTACGTGAGGTTTTCGAGAAAACAAATATCACCATCGTTTTCAGTAGCACTTACTTCATATTTTTCACTGCAACTGGCGTATATTTGACAACTTCCAGTAAGGTTGAAACACTCCCATTAAAGGAATTCGTCCTGGATATTCATTTTTTCCCTCTATGACATCGTCTTTTTTTTGCGTTTAAGAGTGCGGTAAAAAATGCGATAAAGCGAAATATTTTGCCCAATTATATAGGAAAGTAGCAACATATAAACAAAACATACATTCGCCGCGAAATATTGCGAATTTATAATTTTATTTTAACCCATATACAATTGAGTGGTATTGCAATTGCGCCGCGGAGCGGCGCGAAAAAAAAAGATGACTGTATTCTTACTGTTGAGGGTGATTGAGGTGTATTGAAGTTTGAGGTGCTTGCAATTTGAGGGCAGTGTCATGTGCTCAAAATTGGGGGGGGGGGGGACAAAAGACACTCTGTCCCAGCAACTTTGAAGTTGGGGAGACATGTCCCCCCGTCCCCCCCCCCCGTGGCGGAGCCCATGTATATGCATACTTTCTGAGTCAGAGTCCTGACGTCACGCGAATAAAAAAATGGTTCAGCCAATCAGATTCGAAAGTAGTCGCATAAGGATAGACTCGCATTAGAGATGCGCCAACCGGCGGCCGGCGGTTCGCTTGCTAGCACCATCAGCAAGCTGATTAGCTGATGGTATAGCCTCTGCCCGGGCTAGATCCAGTACCACATTCTTTCGCCAGCACCGCATTCCTTCGCCCAAAAAAAAAATATATATATATTCAGCTGGAGAGTCGTTTCAGTCAAGAAAACTTGCAGATAGGGGTTTCCCAACACGGGATATACAACTGCTATGTCAGTTTAAAACTAATGTTGAAGGTGAACTATTTCCTTTAAACCAGGTAAAAAGATTCGGGTCCGAATCCGACTCCGACTCCGCCTCTGATAGAGCCCTAACAAGTGACAGACGAATATCGAGAACACATAAGTCTAAAACATCGGAAATCGAAATAGCACGAGAGAAGAGAACAGGCCCACCCGTTGTGTTGCCCATTCGGAGATGGTACATGTGTCGTGTTGTGTTGTGTTGTTATATGCAAGGGCGTAGCCGTAAGAGGGGGGGGGGGGGGCGGAGTTGACACCGTCCCCCCCGTCGTCAGGCTGGGGGGATTGTCCCCTCCAGTTTTGGAGACATAAATCCATACTTTGCTCGGAAATATTGCAGGTTTCAATATCATTAAAAAAAACATTTGGAATAGTATCAGTGCAATGGAAGAATGAAAGGGATCAGGACGATATTTTTACTTTTCTTGAGGGAAGTTGGCAGGAATTTAAATGGAATTTCGGTAGCAGAGATAAAAAATGAGCATGTTATGGCGTTAATGTGACCTATTTGTTGTTTAGGCACACTTTGTGTTTGCTGGAAGGAAACACCGGAGGATAGTTTTACGACATGAACGTTTGTGTGTGCACGTTTTCAGTCATTTCGACCGAATAGCTACAAAGAAATGTGCTTCTGAAAACCATGGCTACGGTCAGGCCGCTCATACGTATAGGTATATTTGTATCCCTAGTTGACGGAAGACCTCGCTCTGCTCGGTAATCAAACTATTTATACCGGGTCTTGAACTCGGAAATCTATCCATTCAAAAGCTTCGGACTAAATGTATTTACAAAAAAGCAAGCCATTTCGTTCAAGTTCTACCCAAATGCGTTCAAAGTTTGCAAAGCGAGGTAGTTTTCGGATAACTACTTCATCCATTACTTCAAGTACATGAGCTACTTCATCGGCATCCGTCTTGGACAGCCGTCCACAAACGACAACCCCGCACAACGAGCCAGCGGCAGTCACCGGTTCCGGGGCGATCCGGCCAGCCGTCCACAGACGACTACCCCGCATAACGAGCCGGCGGCAGTCACCGGTTCACCGGGGCGATCCGTCCGCTTGGTACAGTAACGGGCACCCCGGGTCGGCCAGCATGCAGAACAGTGAGATGCGCTGAGCTTATGAAGAAGATAAAAAAAACACGCCAGTGACGTTGCCTTGTATCGCACCACCGACCTTCTAAATATCAATCAAACCCTTGACCCTGACCCCCATGACCACTGAGCCAGTGTCTCCCGAAAGCAAAAAGCCAGTCCAGTGGCAGCCGGGTAGCGCATATCTGATCTGATACTCACGTCATATTAAGAATAATTATAATTGCAGTCTATTGCGATCATGGATTAACGCAAAATTTGTATACGATATAGTGCGACCCTACATCCCCACTAACATGACAAATTTCCCGGTTTTGACTGCAAGGTGCTCGGAGTTATTAAGCAATCGGGTGACATCCGAACGGACAGACGGAGAGGTGGCTGCCACTTCATATTACCGAGCGGGTGCGAAGCGCCCGTGAGGTTTCTCGTCATCTTACTAGACAAATTTACATTTGACCCGACCCGAACCGGCCCGAAATGGCTCGAACCGGCCCGAATCGGCCCGAATCGGCCCTACAGGGCTGTACAGACGCTTTTAGGAAGCTAATAACTTTGCAACCACTGCTCCGATTGAGATCGGGTTTTCACCATCGGATAGGACCAGCAAATCAATTTAGATTTTGGTATGGTGCGTTCTGATAGGGGTGGTACCACAGCGCGTGGCACACGCAAACGTGGAAATAAACGAAAATCATTCTTTATCAAAAATGACATTATTAATCTAAGCATTCGTTTTGTATACGCTGAAGCATGCAGCGCTCAGGACGTACTCCCTTTTGGCGGATTCGAGAAAGCAGATCATTAACAATTTAATACAACTGATTTTTTATGAATATTTACCCACTTGAATCAGCAACAGATACCGCTCGGTTACCGCCGATTAAGGCGTTTTACTGGTAATTAGTATGAAATATCTCTCTAACGAATAACTAGTATATGTATCCCAAACAGTGATGAGCGAACCGGCTGACAGTGCCTATCGAATATAGAGTCGTTTGAAAAATATATCATGACAATTTCCGAAGAACTTATTGTTCTCACCTGTCATCACCTGTTAAAATTTGAAATATAAAAAATAAAGCTGGTAGATACAACTAAAAATTGCGTTCCTAAGTAAACTGATTTTCCTTCACATTGTCGCGAACCGCACTGATGGTTCATTCGACACTCCCCCCCCCCCCACACACACACACTAAAAAAATC
>JAXIVJ010009971.1:45000-49052 GCA_036785665.1 Chirona hameri
TAGTAACAGAGTAGCGGAGTAACGGAAGTTGCCCACCACTGGTTATAGGTAAAGGTATTCTAACCTAACCTGACCATGCATGCTTTGCGTAACTGGTAGAATGTCGACTACGTTTGTCTTTTTTCTCCAACACGTTCTGCATAGGTTGTGCCAGTAAATATGATGAACCTCGGCTTAGAAACAGCGTCACCAGTTCACAATACAACAACAACAACATTAAAGAAAACATTACGGACCACACAACAAATCACCCTAGATCACAACAATTCAAGCCAGAGCGTCACGCTGCCGTACCTGCAGATCGTTCTTCTTGGACAGCTTGTCACTGATAACCTTCATTCGCTCCTTGAGCCGCTTGATCTCGGTGTCTCGCTCCTTGATCTGTCGCTGGTACTCGGACTCGCGCTCGCGCTGTTTGGCGGTGAGCGTGGTGCGCTGCTGCAGACCGGGCCTCTCGCGCTGCACCAGCCGCTCGCTGCTGCCGTTCTGTTCACCGTTCACTGTCCGCTCTCCGGCGCTCACTGTCCGCTGTCCGGCGCTCACTGTCCGCTGTCCGGCGCTCACTGTCCGCTCTCCGGCGCTCACTGTCCGCTCTCCGGCGCTCACTGTCCGCTGTCCGGCGCTCACTGTCCGCTGTCCGGCGCTCACTGTCCGCTGTCCGGCGCTCACTACCCGCTGTCCGGCGCCCACTGTCCGCTGAGCGGCGCTCACTGTCCGCTGCGGGGCGCTCACTGTCCGCTTCTGCACTGTGACCGTCTTCTGCTGCGCCGCCGGGGCCATCTTCTGCTGTATCTCGGGCGGCACGGCGCGAGTCTGAGGCAGCTGGCGGACAATACGTGTCCTGGACCGCTCCTGCTGCTGCTGGGAGACCTCTCGCGACTTCTGCAGAGAGCACAGGTTATACCAGCGTCAGGACAAGTGACAGGACGTGAACAAATAAACCAGTACGTGCCTCGGTTAACCCGCGCTTGACCGGGGGGGGGGGGCAAATATTGCCCCCTGACGAATTTTCGTAATAGCTCAAAAACCAACAGCGCTATTAACGCAAAATTTGGGTTACCTTCTCCTACATCAATTGTGCGTCTCCCGTACAAAAAAAAATGAAAAAAAAATCGCCGAAACAAATAGATATAACAAATTTAGTGACGTCACTACACACGAGTTTGACAAACAAATCACTAAACTTTAACAGGCCGTACAAAGGCCATTTTTAGAGACACATGTAATCGAAAAACGTTAAAGACAGAAAATCACAAGGGCTACAAAACGTCCATATCGGATGCTTGAAACCTTTTTTTATTAAAAAAAAGTAAATGCCCTCAAAATCAAAATTTTCCAACATTTAAAAAAAAACTTAATATATCGTGGAGAACCACATATGGACAATACCTAAGCCAAATTTCAAAGCAATATATTCATTTTTAACTAACTTATGACTCCCTGCGTATGAGTAACTCATGACGTCATATTTTGGAATTGCGTTTTTTTTTGCTTTTAGTGACCAGATACAGACAAATTAATGCCAGCACTGTATTTCTGAGACACAACTGGTCTAGAAACATGCCTTTTTATGTAATCTATCTATTTCAAATTTTGACCATATGTGACCTGAACTTGACCTGAGCTTGACACTAAATTCACTTAAATGAGGTCAGATGGTAAAATGAC
Source organism: Chirona hameri (assembly GCA_036785665.1). NCBI lineage: Eukaryota > Metazoa > Arthropoda > Thecostraca > Balanomorpha > Balanidae > Chirona > Chirona hameri. The sequence goes on from JAXIVJ010009971.1 coordinate 46,669, forward strand.
TATCACTTTCGAATTATACGTGTAAAATAGCTCATGAAACATGTGTCGCATGACTTTTGAAAATCTACTGCGCCTAGTGACCTTTCATGACCTGATCTTGACCTTGACCTTAGCCAACAATCTCACTTTAGCTCATACAAGATGTGTATTATATCTTTGGGAGCACTTTGGGTGATCATGGTCGCAATCAAAGGCTTTGGATGGAAAGTATTGCCCATAAACTCAAATGCCTCGATTTTGACCTTTGACCCGACCTTTATCTGATGGGACTTCAATTCGAATATTTCGAGTACGCTTAGATGCGTCTCATTGAGAGCTTTCGAATGACGTCTTGTGCGTCTCGCTGCTATCATTGGTTCAGGAGATAACGAGGGAGTCAATATTTGCTCCTCTCCTCCTCCCCCCCCCCCTCCGGTCAATGGCGTTCGGCTGAGATCTCGGTCAAGCGCGGGATAAAGGGAAATATTCACCGTTTGATTTATTTGTCTGCATTATGTTATGCAATATGTATGGTATCACATTGATTGCGTCTCAATTTAAACGTGAAATAACAACTTGATATATTTCGAAAATTAACTTTTGGAAAATTTAAAATATAGTGCTTATATATGGTGACGAACGGTATGATCCTTCTCTATATATAGCGCGACATATCTGGCGCTTTTCTTTCTTTTGAAGACATTGTTGATTATAAAATCGCATGTACTAAATAAGTCGTCGCAGGGGCCAAGTTAATCCGTTGAATGTATCGCGGTTTTTCTAATATCCTTATTGATTGATGACGGAAAAATGGTTCAGATAAATGTTTCATGAGTGCATTACAATACTGTTTGTATACGTAAACTCTCGAATATGTACCGTTATTACTATCAGACGTTAAACTTTGCACGTCTTTTTGATTTTTGTTTGTTTTTTGCACGGAGCTAGGTATTTTGCCATTTCGAAAAGGTGAATAGTAATGTAAAGTATTGAATGCTGCCAACATGCAGGTAATGCTGGTAAGAGCAAACAACTCTATGCAAACTGACCTGTGGTAAGGTCAGGTCACTTCGGACGCCGATCAGGCTAAAGTTCCATTCCGACACGGCTGATGTTAACAGCGTCTTTCAGCATCCGAATGTCGACTTGGATCCACGATATCAGACATTTGACTCACCTGCTCCAGCGTTTTGACCTTCTCTCCAGTTTGCGAGTCATTTGACTCACCTGCTCCAGCGTTTTGACCTTCTCCTCAGTTTGCGAGTCATGTTGGCGAGCTCCTGGTTTTTCGTCTTGAGAAGCTGCGTTTCCCTGAGCCTCTCAGCAGCCTTGGCGCGGATCGCCAGCGGCTTCTCCAGCTCGACGTCCATTGCGACCTTCTGCAGCCAGCGGAGAAGCGCACAGATGTCAGTCTCAGCGGAGAAGCGCACAGATGTCAGTCTCAGCGAGAAGCGCACATATGTCAGTCTCAGCGGAGAAGCGCACAGATGTCAGTATCAGCGGAGAAGCGCACAGATGTCAGTCTCAGCGGAGAAGCGCACATATGTCAGTATCAGCGGAGAAGCGCACAGATGTCAGTCTCAGCGGAGAAGCGCACATATGTCAGTCCTCAGCGGAGAAGCGCACGATGTCAGTATCAGCGGAGAAGCGCACATATGTCAGTCTCAGCGGAGAAGCGCACATATGTCAGTATCAGCGGAGAAGCGCACAGATGTCAGTCTCAGCGGAGAAGCGCACATATGTCAGTCTCAGCGAGAAGCGCACATATGTCAGTATCAGCGGAGAAGCGCACAGATGTCAGTCTCAGCGGAGAAGCGCACATATGTCAGTCTCAGCGGAGAAGCGCACAGATGTCAGTATCAGCGGAGAAGCGCACATATGTCAGTATCAGCGGAGAAGCGCACAGATGTCAGTCTCAGCGGAGAAGCGCACAGATGTCAGTCTCAGCGGAGATGTCTCGGAGATGTCAGTCCCACAACCGGCTCTACTAATGGTCCTACGTCTTTTACACGCAAATTAAGGTAGTAATTATCTGACAATAGCATTTATCAAAGGGAAAATGATTGACCGTTACCTGTCAAGTGAGCGCTCTATTCCTCACGTGGATGTTCCTGTGACGAAAGACTTGTATTTTATTCCGAAGTGTATACACCAGGGTCTCGGCTAAGGAATTATCACGGGGGGGGGGGCAATTCGAAACAAAACATGCTGCGAATGCATATGGTTAAGCGCAGGCACGTAACCAGGATTTTTTATCAGGGGGGGGCACGTCAGTGGTAGAATCATATTTCGCTCCTCAGCCAAATTTTGTTGAGGGGGGGGGGGGAGAAGGGTCGGGGTCGTCATAAAAAAAAATCGCATTTTATCTAGATCAATTGGTTTGCTCGGGGGGAGCAGGCCGTGCC